>JADRCD010175483.1:13368-24012 GCA_019843815.1 Montemys delectorum | reverse complement strand
CCAACCACCAATCAAGGACTATACATGGTGGGACTGAATGTTCTGGCAGCATGTGTATAGTAGAGGATCGCAAATTTGATCATCTATAGGAGGAAAGGACCTCGGCCTTGTAAAGGTTTTCTGCCCCAGTGTAGGGGAATGCCAGGGCCAATAAGTGGGAGAGGGTGGGGTGGCAGGCATGGGGAGGGGGAAGCAAAAGGGGTTTGTTCTTGTTGTTTTTGTTTGTTAGTTTGTTTGTTTTTTGGAGGGGAACCTGGGAAAGGAGAAATTTACATGTAAATAAAGAAAATCTCTTAAAAAAAACACACAAAAAGAATGCTATACTATTAAAACTAAACATTTCTCTTCTGTCTAGCCTCATTCCAATTCCTTGAAGGTAATTTTTGTGTTTTTAAGAAATCCTCTTAGAAAATTTCTGTGTACAGACTATATGAATATCTGCTTGTGGTCCTCAGCTCTGAAAAAAAAAAAGACAAAATGAATATCTGCTTGTAATTAAATGATCCCTCCCTCCTTGCCCATGTAAGGTAGACTATGATCATGGTCAATAACTACTTGGGAATGTTCTCACTGCCGTGGTCTGAGCCTCCTGTGGTAGGAAATAGCAAAGACTGGAAGCAAGGTATTTCTTACCAGCTTGACTCTTGCCTTTTTTGTAGTCTCTCCCATCCCTGTCTTATTTGCTTAGGGACTGTACTAATATTCAGGGATGAGATTATGACTAGCATCCATAAGCCATTTTGGACAAGTTCTTGACCATTTCTACACTTCCCTATGTGTGAAGAGATATCTCCAGATTTATTATGGGAAATAAACTTTATTTTGCAGCATTCTTCTTTATGACCAATACAGTAAGATACATTTATCCACAAACCTGTGATATCTGGTGTGTAGTATGAATACTTCAGTTTGGTTTAGGTTCAGAAGATGCCATACCACTGGAGTCTGACAGCTCCTTTCTGAGACCATCTACTTTCCTATTCCTTCCTTGGTTGAGATCCCTGACCCTAGAAGCTACCATCTCTAGTGCCCAGGGAAAGTCTCCCTTATAAGGAGATTTATCTGTCATCTTCATCCCCAAGAATTCTACCTTTTGCTTGTTCGTTTGTTCATTTGGTTGGTTGGTTGGTTTTTCAAGACAGGGTCTCTTTGTATAGACCTGGCTGTCTTGGAACTCATTCTGTAGACCAGGCTGACCTCAAATGGATAGATCTGTTTATCTCTGACCACCTGGATAGATCTGTTTATCGCTGACCACCATGTACTGAAACGAAAGGCATGTGCCACCACTGCTCAGCTGCTGTCTTGTAAGCATCACTAACACCCTTCAGTTAGCCAGGCCTCTTGGCCTCTTCTTTGTCCTACCCTCATTCAGCATGCATTCTACACACAGAGTGAGCTTCTCACAGAGCCAAACACACCATGCTTATGGCCTGTTCAAAGCCACACTTCTGTGACTCTCAACTGTCCTCCACTGTCATGGGTAAGTTGATCCAGACTCTGTCCAGCACTCCAGTCCCCCCATGCACGCCAGATCAATCTTCTCAAACCCCCTGCCTCCTAGAAGTATCTTGAGCTATCAAGTTGTCTTCTTTTTGGACAATCTTGAGGAAGGATGCCTCTTCATGTCCATTGGAGTTCCGAGTAAATCTTGCTTTTCCAATTCCTTCCCCATTGTTAAACTGACTACTCACTTTGCTTATCTTTTTTCTTTTTCTTTTTTCTTTCTTTCTTTCTTTCTTTTTTTTTTTTTTTTTTTTTTTTTTTTTTTTTTTTTTTTTTTGTTCATTTTTGGCTTGCCACAATGCTAGCCCCGGAATTCAGAATCTCTTGTTTTGTTCGTTGCTGAATCCCTAGTGCCCAGTCCTGAGCCTGGCACATAGTAGGCACTCAACAAATAAGGATGTGACGAAGTAATCCCTTTCTGTCACTTCTTCTGTGGCTATGTCATAGTACTGGTGCAGCGTGCTCGGAGAAGGTTGAATTGGAGGAAGGTCTGATAACTTTCGCTTTCTTGTGATAAGAAGGATAGTTTTGAAGCCTTGGGTTGTTACTGTGTTCACTTTAGCATTTCCTGTCTTTGCCTGTGATGGACAAGGGGAGGCTGAGATGACAGAGAAATCCCCTTGAGGGATGAAAACATAACAGGACCTACAGTTGCCCTCCTAAAGCTACTTTGAATCCTTGATGCTCTGAGACAATTGGAAGGCAGAGAGAAAAGTGGCTGAGAATTATCGTTTCCAAAGCAGAAGTTTAGGCTTCATGGTACTGACACTGTTCGCAAGTAATTAAGAAATCTTGACATCACTCAAGTCGGATAAAATTGAAATGGTATTTAAGAGACTTTAGATATCTGTAATAAGCTTAAAGATAAGTCCGAAGAAGCAGGTCCCTGGTGGGAGAGTTCACTTTAAAAACACTAGGAACTGTCAAATGAATTTGTGCTCAAACATTCAATAGAACCGCATTGAGGCTGAAGTTAGCCATCCATCCCTGTTTACAAGGGAAATTATTCACAGCCCCCACCCCCCAAATGCTTATTGTATCATGGGAGACTAGACCCTTAAGATTTCACATGACTCGGCTTCACTTAAAAACCCTTACTGAGAAGTCTGGAGAGATGGCTCAGCAGTTAAGAGCATGTACTACTTTTGCCGAGGATCAGAATTCAGCTCCCAACCCCCATATTAGCTGGCTTACAACAAGCTGTGACTCCAGTTTCAGGGTCTCTGAAACCCTCTTCACTTCCCCAAAGTCATGGTACTCACCTGAACCTACACACATGCAGCATCCAAAGTTAAAAAAGATCTTTGTTTTTGTTTTGTTTTGTTTGTTTTGAAACAGGGTCTCGCTACTTCCCCTTGATTGGATTAGAGCTCTCTTTGTAGACTAGGCTGGCCTCTGACTCATGGAGATCCACCTGCCTCTGCTTCTTGAGTTCTGAAATTAAAGGCATGCACCCCCATGCCTGGCCAAAAATAAAGCAAACTTTAAAAAACAGAACCAAACAAACAAATTCTCCTGAAAGAGTAGTAATTGAACCATTTATTAATAGATTTCCTATGGGAAAGCTAAGGGCTGTATCCCAAAAATGAGGTATTATACACTGGTTGATCAGGTTGCATTTCTTTAGGTATTTGTGGTATAAGTGAAATCTGAGCTCTAAATAGCTGTTGGCTTCTGTTTTAAACTAATAAAACAAAATAAAATTTCTATCATGTTAGTTACTAAAACCCTGTATGCTAAGGAGTCCCCTAGCTAACGGGAGGGGTCTCCTCCCCCAAGATAGGGGAGGCAGAGAGGTGATACCACCTGTGAGTGTTTCGGGGTGGACAGAAGTAAAAACTGAGAAAGTCCCCCAAGATGATTCTTGTTCCCTCTCCTCAGAGCCACATGGTCCCCTTCTGTCTCCTCCAGAAGATCATGGCCCTTATTATATGGACCAATCAATCAATCAATCAATTAATTTTTTGAGACAGGGTTTCTCTGTATAGCCTTGGCTTATGGGCCAATTTATTAAATGAGGAAGTAGAAATAACAGAAAACAAAGCAGGGATCTGCAGAGTAGGAAAGGAGGGAGGGACTCACTGGGAATGGGCACCCAGGGAACTTTCTGGGGCACAGCAAGTCTTCCCAAGCTGGATATCAATAGTGGTTGCTCAACTGCCATGTTCCAGAGACCCACCCAACAATAACTGCACACTGTACATGAATTTTATGGTATGTAAATTATACCTCCCCAAAGCTTCGAAGAAGTGGATCAACCCAATCTGAGTGCGTAGATCAACTCCCAAAACAAGCTCCCATCCCCACCCACCCCAATCCCGAACTGCCTGTCACCAGGATGACTGGCATCACTCTACCCAGTTGTCCCTCCTTTGGTATCTGCCATCTTTTGTCTCCTGGCCTTTTCTCCCTCTCTAATATCTCCTCTCCTGTCCTGATGGGTGCTGTTTATCAGCTCAAGGTGCCACTGCTTTCAGAGACTGTGATTTCCTGGATGTGCCCTCCCTTCTCAATGCTTGCTCCATCAACTTCTAGACCACAACTCCCTCCTCTGGTCCCTATCTTCCTCACAATAAAACTCTCCAGCAGGACAGCAAGCCTCCTTGTGTAGATTCATTTCCTCGGTGTCTTAGCAAACCAAACACCAAGCCAAACTGACCTACAGAATGTTATCTATTCCCTGAAACAGGCTAAGATTTTCTTCCCTCCTTTATGCAGGTCACGTGTCTCTGACCACAAGCACCATGGTCAACATGAGTAGTTTTTTGTTTTGCTTTATTTTTTGTTTTTTGGGTTTTTTTTTTTTTTGGTTTTTTGAGACAGGGTTTCACTGTATAGTCCTGGCTGTCCTGGAACTCACTCTGTAGACCAGCCTGGCCTCAAACTCAGAGATCCACATGCCTCTGCCTCCCAAGTGCTGGGATTAAAGGCGTGCGCCACCACTGCCCGGCTTGTGTTTTGTTTTTTGTTTTTGGTTGTTTGGTTGTTTTTGTTGTTGTTGTTGTTGTTTGGTTTGTTTGCAGATATTCTATTTATACTGCATTGTAATCAAAGGCTTCCTTTCCTACCTGTCCTTCTGAAATGAGTTTTGTCAATAAGAAAAGCATAGAACCTGGGCTGAAGAGATGGCTTAGTTGCTAAGAGCACTGGCTACTCTTCCAAGGGACCTGCGTTCAATTCCCAGCACCCACATGGCAGCTCACAATGGTCTGTAACTCCAGTTCTAAAGGATCTGGCATCCTCTCACAAACATACATGCAGGAAAAATGAAAAAAAAAAAAAGAAGTCTAAAACAAGAAAAAGAAAGGAAAAGAAAAGAAAAGCGTATCAAATCAGAAACTCTTTGAAAAGGGCCTTCCATCTTTATGCTCCCTGGAATGAAGACGTTGTGACTAAAGCTCTTGTAGTCATTTTGGATCCAAAAGGTAACCTGGGATACAGAAGCCATACATGGTGGTGCAAGAGTGAATGGTGGGCCCTAGGTAGCAGTCACTATATCAATTCTAGACTTCATGTAATGGAAAAAATAGTTTCCATTTTATTTTTTGGAGATAAGTGTGAATGTATGTAAAGAGTAATTCTGGAGGCCATTTGACCTCTAGCTCTTGCTTGTCATGCTACACTCAGGGGTGGGGCCACCGCCTCTCGGAAGCCATCCTGGGCTCCCAAAGGCAGGTCAGGTGCTGCTCCTCCTCTGGCTTCCACAGCCTTTGGTATTTCTTTCCATAACGCACTGTCAAGGGTCAAATGTTGCCACCATCATCAGATTTCCCATAGGAAAAGCTATCCCCTTATTTGCCTTTGTATACCCAATGCCTGGTATCAGTGGGTTTTCTGGACAAGCACATGTGTTTACTACCCAAAAGCTTAATTCAAAAGAATCCAACAGTTATGTTGTCCTTTGAGAAAGAGCCCAATGAGTAAGCTTCAGTTTTATTTCAACCCTGTTCTTTGCTGTACCTATAAATGACAGGGTTGTATCTATTACATACACTAATTACCAAAACAGAAACAATATACAAACATCGCTTGCAAGATCGAGAAACATCAGTTGGTAAAAGGTGGGACTGATCAAAATCTATCAAAGCAGCTAAGAACATGATACCAAGTTACTGATGAAGAAGGAAGAGATCAAGAAGATCAAAAGGGAAAGCAAGACAGCAACTTGAGGGAACAGAGGGGAAAAGCTGGTGTCCAGAAGAGGAAGCACATTGATTTGAAATGGAGTCCCATCTAGTAACAGATGGCACCCACCTGCAGACTCATTAGGCACACCTGGCTCAGTGCACCCAGCTGGCTTTACAACCACAGATTGTGGTTTCACAACACAACTAAGCCAAGAGACCTGGGGTAGAAATTCAAGATTTTAAAGGCCACACGAACGTAAGAGCCAGGGAGGGGTTGAAAATGAGACCAATTATGGAATTAGCCTGGAGGCTGAGTCAGAGCCGTGGGGTGGGGGTGGGGGGAGCAGGTATAGGAAGGACAGCACTTCTCAAAGTGAAGGGTAACAACTCTGAACTTGTCTGATGCATCACCGCGGTGATTTCAAAGCCACAGACGTCACAGTGGTGTTTACCGTCAAGGTGATCTCACCGGCAAGTGTCTGGTGAGACCCACTTGCAGTTCCATTTCGTGGGAAGGAAGTGTTTCGTTCCCTGCGCGATGTCAGCACCCGCGTCAAGAACGCTGGCTAATGTGAGTCAGAGTGGAGATAGCTTAGTGCACCTAAAGTCTGATGAAACCTGCAGGCGTCACACGCAGGAGCAAACAGAACCCCCGGGGGGCCATTAGCAACTCAGCATCTTATCTTCTGTGGCTTTAAAACCACAGATTGTGGCCTGGGACTGTCCTACTCAATACTCACCAGCACAGCACTGCCCAGGATGCCAGCGGACCAACCTGACTTAGTTCGCCCCTACCCCCATCTCTTTCCCTACTAGGATTCTCCAAGCAGCAGAGATAAAAATTCTACAAAGGAGCTGGGCGGGCGGTGGTGGAGCACGCCTTTAATCCCAGCACTTGGGAGGCAGAGACAGGTGGATTTCTGAGTTTGAGGCCAGCTTGGTCTACAGAGTGAGTTCCAGGACAGCCAGGCTACACAGAGAAACCCTGTCTTGGAACAAAACAAAACAAAACAAAACAAAACAAAACAAAAATACTGCAAAGGTCCCTGTCCTCAGTCAACAGGGGAGAAGCTCTTTAGAAGTGGATATAGCCTGCTTGGTCCTTCAACAGAACAATACTAGATTGAAGTTAGCTAGCTTTCTTTCTTTCTTCTTTCCTTCCTCCCTCCCTCCCTCCCTCCCTTTCTTTCTCTTTCATTCATTCTTTCTTCCTTCCTTCCTTCCTTCCTTTCTTTGAGAATTTCATACATTATATTTTCTCATAGTATTTCTCATCCCTCACCTCCTCTCAGATCCTCCCTCCCCACCTACCCAAACAAAAACAGGCTGAAGTTTAAACACCCCTGGCTCATAAGCTATCTGTGGCGATAACAGTCCACTCAACCCCCTGTTCTTGGCCCCAGACTATTGAAAACAGCAGTTTTAGAAACCAAGAGGTGGGGTCGGAGGGCGGGGAGACAGTTTAGGGTAGAAATACCTCAGGAACTTTGAAGCAGCATCTAGAGTCTTCCTGAGCTGTGGCTGTTACTTCAGTAAGGTTTTTTTTAGCAGCCAAGAAGTCAATATATTATACCTCCTCAGACTAATGAGGAGAAAATGTCTCAGAATCAGTGGAAACCTAGAAGATATATCTAAGTTTGATTTCTCTGGCTGGAATAACGTCCACAACCACAAGTAACTCAAGAAAGAAAGGGTTTATTTCACCTTAAAGCTTACCGTCCTTCTCAAAGGGAGGTCAGGGCGGGAACTGAAGCAGAAACCATGGTTACTGGCTTGTTTTCCAAGGTTTGCTCAGTTTTCTTTCTTATGCAACCCAGGACTGCCTGTCCAGGGGCAACATCGCCCACAATGGGCATCAACCATCAATCAAGAAAATGCCTTACAATCTGATCGGGGGCGTTTTCTCAACCAAGGTTCCTCTTCCCAAATGTGCAGTGTGTGTGTGTGTGTGTGCGCGTGTATGCACGTGTGCGCGCTCGTGTGTGTGTCAGTGCCCATGGAAGTCAGCAATGTCAAATCCTTCTGGAGCTGGAGTTATAGAAAGGTGTGAGCTACCTGATGTGGGTGGTGGAAACCTCTGCAATTGCTTAACTGCTGAGCCATCTCTCCAGCTCTGCACAGCTATATTCCAGAAGAAGCATTCTGTACTCAACAGGGCAGTGATAAGTCCTCTTACAAGAGCTAAACAGGGTGTAGTTCTGCAGTACAGCTCTTACCAGCAAGTACAACGGTCCAGTGTCTACCCTGGCACTACCAGAAAGATTTCTTTCCCCTTTTGCTCAGCTTGGTGACTATGACTACAGATAAGAAACTAGGAAGCTAGAAAGGGTTTTGAATATTATATTAGAGATAAGCAGGCTTGCCCTGATTTTATATACCCTCATATAATATATATGTATGTGAAAACATCTCCCTATATCCATTTAAAATTTTCACTGTATATATTCATTGTACACGGTACTGTTACATAAGGACTTTTTGTCTAAATATATACCTTAACTGTACATCAAGCATATTACGTCTACATTTCTCTCCCCACCCCATCCCTCCTACTTCTCCACCTAAATATGTACAATTTTTATAAGCCCATTTTTAAGTGTTTTACCTCTGTTTATTTATATAACATGTGTGCTTGTGAGCACTTGTATTGCTACAGTGTACATACAGAGGAGGTGAAAGGTCAACTTTCCGAAGCTGACTCTCTCTCTCACTTTACCACTTGGTACCACTCAGGTTAGGCTTGGCAGGGGCACCTCTGTTCCCAATTTTAAGAAAAAAGACTTGAAAAATGTATGATATATTTTATGACAGGTGAGAATAGGTTATGGTAACCTTTGTATTTCCTCTTTGTATCATGATGGCTCAAATCTTATTAAAACATTAAATATCCCTTACTTTTGAATTAAAAAAAATAATCTGAGGTTGATATGGGTCAGCAGTAGAGTGTTTGCCTAGCATACACTAGGCCCTGGGCTCCATCCCCAGCATCACAAAAACAAAATGTATTTGTATTAAAAATTAGAGGTCCAGGGTTGGGGATCGGCTTAGGGTTTTATATTGCTATGAAGAGAAACCATGACCACACCAACTCATAAAGGAAAGCATTTAATTGGGACTGGCTCACAGTTCCGTTCACAGCTTTAGTCCATTATCATCATGGTGGGAAGCATGGCAGCAGGCAGACAGACACGGTGCTGGAGAGAAACTGAGAGTTCTCCATCTTGATCTGCAGGCAGCAGGAAGTGAGAGCCATTGGGTCCGACTTGAGCTTCTGAAACCTCAAAGGCCACCCCTAATGACACACTTCCTTCAATGAGGCCACACCTACTCCAACAAGGTCATACCTCCAACAGTACTGCTCTTAATAAGTCTGTGGGGGCTATTTTCCTTCAAACCATCCTAGGAATGCAGCTCAGTTAGTGGAGGGTTTGTCTAGCATACATAAAGCCTTGGCTTCCATCCCTTGCATAACACAAAACCAGATGACACATTCCCATAGTTCCACCCCAGCACTCTGGAGTCAGGAAGATGAGATCAAAGTCATCACTGGGCAGCCTGGCATGGTGGCACAACCCTTTATTCCCAGCATTTTGGAGGCAGAAGCAGGAGGATGTCCGTGAGGCCAGTTCCAGGACAGCCAGAGCCATATAGTGAAACCCTGAAAAGGGGAGGGGGGAGTCTTCATAGGCCACATAGCTAACTGAAGGCCAGCCTGGGCTACAAGAAACCCTATCTAAATAAATTCTCAAAGCCAGAGTTCCTGCTATACCAGAACACTTGAGTAAACCTAACCTGAGCTATGTGGACTCTCTGCATTCTGTGCCATTTTCACATTGGCTGCAGCAAAACAACTGATCCCCGGTCACAGATCAGGAATCTGAGAAAAGTCAAGATGACATAGCTCTTGGGTGGCAGAGCTAGAGTCTGAGTCCCTGCAAGGATCACACTTGCTCATCTGGAAGCTGGTCCCCCATCTCCGCACTCAGATCCGCACACTATGCTGACCTTTGTTTTGCCCCTGTTCTATGAGGCTGGCGCTTGGCCAGTCTCTGCGGCGCTTGGCCAGTCTCTGCAGACACCTGCTGCTGTCGAAGATTTTATTTCCATGTTCCCAGAGCAAGCCCTGCTTAACTTGCAGCACCCTGAAAACGGGATTTCATCACACACACAAGGACAGATGTTATAATTTATTTTAAAAAAACATATTTAAGTTTGTTAAGTGTGCCTCTGACATGCCAGAGACTCCTTGAGAGGAAGTTGGCCTTCTGACCTCTTGGTCATGTTATTATGTTGGTTGGCAAATGTTTATTTCTATGTATTTATTTCCCTGAGACAGAATCTTGTGTATTTGAGGCTAGCCTGGAATGGCTATATAGCTGAACCCAATCTTGAACTTCTGGTTCTTTGGATTCCATCTCCTGGATGCTAGGATTACAGGTGTGTGCCAGATCATGAAGTGCTGTGGATGTAATCCAGGGCTTTGAGCATGCTGTGCAAGAACTCTACCAACTGAGCCACAACCCCAGTCCTCACAACCCCCCCACCCCCGCCACCTCTCTACCCCCACTCCCAACCCCGTGCTCCACAATGAGTCACTTTGTAGCTCTGGCTGTGCTGGAAATCACTATGTAGATCAGACTGGCCTCGAACCCACGGAGATCCACCTGCCTCTTCCTGCCTAGTGCCAGGCTTACGGGGGGGGGGGGGGGACTGCACCGCCATGCCTGGCTTGACAAAACGAGTTTTTAATGAGACAAAAGAGGAGACTCTGGTGTGGTCCCACACGCCTGTAATCCCAGTATCCAAACAGTTAAGGCAGGAGGATTATTGCAAGTTTGAGGCCATCCTGGGCTAAAGTAAGACCGTATCTCAAAGACAAGTGAATAAACAAATAACAAAATTCAGCATCAGGGCTTGATGGCATGTAGAAATACTGTTCCTGAGCCTTTTATCCCAGCATTTGGGAGGCAGAGGCAGAGGCAGAGGCAGAGGCAGAGGCAGAGGCAGAGGC
>JADRCD010175483.1:0-13358 GCA_019843815.1 Montemys delectorum | reverse complement strand
AGAGGCAGAGGCAGAGGCAGAGGCAGAGGCAGAGGCAGAGGCAGAGGATCTCTGAGTTTGAGGCCAGCATGGTCTATACTGAGTGAGTTCCAGGACAGCCAGGGCTGCACAGAGAAAAACTAAACATAAAAAAAAAAAAAAAAAAAAGCAAACAAGCAAGAAAGAGCGACTGACTATTACTGGGACCCATCAAGACTCCCGATTGCATGGACCTGGCCTTCTGAATTTGAACATCTCCCTTCACAGAGCCATTTTGTTCACAAGCAGGGACACTTAGGGATGCTGATCCCTGATGCCCTCCTTGAGACTCCTGAATGAAACAGCCATTCCTAACTGCTTTCCTTCCCGGGAACCAGGTTGTGATAGAAACACCTTAGTTTAATAATAGACTGCCACTTTTAGGTAGCCTCGTGCTTTGGGGTGCCATCTCCAGGTCATGGGAGGACTGAAGAGAACGGGACACCTTGATGGACTTGGGTAGACGGGGAAAGATGGGGCTCTGGGAGCAGCTGGATCTCACACCCATCTGTTTGCAAATGTCCAGCAGTGTTTGAGCTGCAGAGCGTGGAGCCAAAGCCAAGTTTATATAACGCAAGAGTCCAGGCCGCCCCTGCCACTCCCACCCATGTTAGCTGTAGAACACAGCACTGATCTGGGATGGAAAATGCTGGATTTCCAGCGCCTGGATGATTCCTCGTGGCAGAAACTTCTTGGGTTCTGTTTTTGCTTTCTAGAAACCCCGCAGGCTTTTTGCTACTCGCGCAGGGTCGGGGGGTCGCGGGGAGGGTGATTCGCCTTGGGTGGGGAGCTGAGCTTGGAGAGTCCAGGTCGGAGCGTTCATGAGGCTTCATCGTAATTACCCGCGAGCTTTTGTGTGACTGCTGTCCTTCACGGGAGACTGAGTGAGGGATCGAGGAGGATGGGCAGAGGGAGGGAGTGTCGAGCCACGTGACAGGTCAGATGACTGAGTTGGCTGGGGCGTGGTTACGGTAGGACCGAGGGAGTATGCCTAATTGTCTCAGGGTCACCCCCAGAGACATCTGATGCTAACCAGGAGCAAGACGAGGAAATGACAGCCGGGCCGATGATGGAGGGGTGATTTCTGGCCGCTGCTGATTTGGATCGAATTGGAGTTTAGGGTGGAGTCAAGTAAACCCACTGCAAAAAAGTGTTGCAGACAAAACCTTAGTATTTTCTAGGTTGGAAGCGGGAGAGTCGCAGAGAAAATGTCCACCTGAGCCATGTTCCATATTTCTGGACTGGTTTTGGAAGCTGTATTAAGGAATGGAGGGTGGAGGGGAAAGGGAAGGAACCGGGGGTGGGGCGAGGTGGGGAAGGGAGCTGGGTTGTGCTCTGGGGTCTGAAGCATCTTGTTTGCCTGTCAGTTTTATTTCACAACTTCTCTGGGCCCCATCCTTCTGATCCAGAGTGTTAGCAGGGGCTGGACTAGGAACACAGCTCAGTGGTAGAACATTTGCCAACTCCATGGGAGGCCTGCGTTCTGTTCTCAGGCCAGAGAGGGCCAGGTCCCCAGGAGCACAGGTAAAGGAGACAGGCATCCTGACTACCAAGGAGATGAGCCCTTTGAAAGGACTTTGCAGAGATACCCTCTTTGCCCTGCCCTTCCTTAACAGAGACCAGAGTTTTAAATTCTAGACCAAAGGACTTGAGAGAGAGTTTAGTTAGCAAAGTGGTTAGACCTGAATTCCATCCCCCCCCCCCCGCCAGCACACATATAAAAATGGGGTACATCTGTAATCTCAACACTGGGTAGGTGGAGACAGAAGGACTCGTGGGGTTCTCTGGCTAGCCAAATCAGTGCCCTCCAGGTTCAGTGAAAGAGTCTGACAAAAAAATAAGGTGGAAAGTAATTGAGGAAGACTCTTGACCTCTGCCCCTGGGCTCGGCATGCGTACTGGAACACAAATCCAACCCAGAAGATGTCAACCAGGGGTGAATACAATACTCCTGAGTGTGTGTGGTGATCCACTGCACACTGCAAGCATACTCCAGCTATGGATAACTCGTTTATCAAAACAAACAGCAAGGGTGGTGGTGGTGGTGGTGCATGCTTTTTATCCCAGCACTTGGGAGGCAGAGGTGGGCAGATCTCTGTGAGTTCCAGGTCAGTCAGAACAACAAAGTGATAGCTTTGTATTTGGCGAGGAGTGGGGGAGTGGGGGATTGGGGAGGGGAGGAAGAAAAGGGAGGGAAGGGGATAGGGGTGTAGCTCAGTAGGAGAGCCCTTGCCTAACATACACAAGATTCTTAGTTCCATCCCCAGGACACTGCATGGGGTGGGGTCAGAGGGTAGGGTGGGAATAACAATGTCTTTCTTTAATAATTAAAACAAACAAACAGTCCACCAGACAACTTGTTGCTTTCTTTGGCAACAGTTAACTCCACAAGTGATTTCCTCGTACAAAACAAACAGATTAAGTAGGTTGGTAAGCTTGAGGGGTAGGAAGTGGGGGAATGGAACTAGAGCTCTATCCAATGAGTGGAATTCTGGCTTTATTTACTTTAGGGCCTTGTTAAGACACATTCACCAAGAGATAAAAAAGGTTTTCTGTTGGGACAATCCCAAAATGACTTTGTTTGATTCAATTAAGTAAGACCTAATGAAAGAGAAATCCGGCTTGGAGACAGGCATGGTCTCACCAGGTGAGTTGTAAATGCCTTCCGAGCAGGCTTAAGAGGCGAGCTCTTGGAAATCTAATCTATTCTAAAAATGCATACCCTTGCCACAAATTGCTTTGAAGAAGATCGCTGCACTGATTGCATGCTGAGATAATTATTCTGTATCACCACTTAGGGAACAAGAGTTTTTGATAAATACTACAGTGTCGGTCTTTGTTGATGATTTGGGAGGGGAAGGAGAAAACTTCATACAGCGGAGGTCAGGGTGGCTTCGCTTCTGCCTGCTTCTCTTTGGGAACCTGTGGAGGCTTGAACTCTGCTGTGGGCTACCCTCTGTTCAGTGTTAGGTCTCCAGTCTCCACAGAACAGTGGGAGGGATGGTGTACAGATGTGCTAAGATGTCCTATTTGTAAGACATGAAACCAGGTTGGCCAGATTGACTCTGAGGCCAGGAGTGTGACAATGTTGCTCCCACTTGCCCTCCTCAAGGACTGGTCTCTGCCTGCACCCAGGGGGGAGGGGGATCAGGCAGAAGGCTAAGGAAAAACAACCTGGGAACAACCTATGTGCTAGTGTGTTGCCAGGCACTGATGGGTGGATCCTGACCCTGTCCCTGCAGTTCAGGGCTCACCAGTCAGGTGCCCTGCCCCCACACCTCGCCTTTTGAATGCAGGGTGGCTCACTTTGCACAGTTCATTACTAATCCTTTCATGTCTTCATTCTTTCAAAGCTTTAATAAGAGCTTATTAGGAGCCAATTGTATGCCAGGCGTTGATCTGATATCAGAGAAAGTGAGAAAAATAAAGGTGGATGGATAGGGAACTAAGCAATGCTGTAGGTTATAAAATAAACAAAATAGGGCAATACCTAGTCATTGATTAAGGACTGGGAAGTTCACTTTACATCTGCTACTCATATGAGCTGTTTTTCTGTCTGTCTGCTTATTTGTTTATGGGTGGGGGTTGAGATATAGCCTCACTCAGTAGCCCAAGCTGGCCTAGAAATCACCATGTAGCTCAGGCTGGCTCAAACTCAGAGCAATCCTCCCTCCTGCCTTTGCCCCCCCAAGTGCTGTGATTGCAGGTGTGAGCCACCACCCCGACTCAAGGCGAGCCTTTTTGACAAGATAGCTAGGGGGAAGAGTTATCTCAAGATAAAAAGCACGGAAAAGAACAGTGAGGGCCCAGGGCCTGAGGCAGATGAGTGAGGATAGCTGAGGATCTGACCCAGGAGATGGAGCAGGTGTATGCTGCAAGATGCACGTCCTTGGGATGTATAGGGCTGCCTCTCTACTCCTAATTACTGGCTGAAGTGATAGTTTACAGGCATGGATTCCAGTGAAGAGAGGGCAGGGGCCATCTTGTAGACAACTGTAGTTCTAGTGGCAGAGGGTGAGGGAGGCATCTAACATGGCCAGGAAAGTCCAGAGGGCCTGGTGCCAGTCACACCTCCTCTCACTGGTGGTGTGACCACCGATACGTTACTCTACATACTCTGCAGCCCGGTTTTTCTACAGAGACGTTGTCCATCTTACAGGGCGGAAGCAATTTCATGCCAAATAAGTCACCGGACAACTCATCAAATTCAGCAACTTACCAAAAAGGGCACTAAACATTGTTTTCTTGATTATCTTAAATCTGTGGGAATATTTTCCAATATATAGATATATTTACACTCAATAGTTAGAAGCATATTTGAGCAGCACATTAATAGATTTGTCACAAATACTAATTTTTTTAATATTTTAATAATCAAATATTTAATTTAGCATACTAGAGAAGAGTGTTAAGGAGTAATCCCTTCTCTATGTGATTGAAATGTTTTGGCAATAATCATAAAATGAAATTAGTAAACAAAAATAGTCAGAAAAGAAATATAAGCTGAAAATTTCCTCATAGTGAATATTTATTTAATTTTGCCAGTAAAAAAAACGTAAACAATTATAATAACTGTAAAAAGGAGGAAATTCTGATGCCACCGCTCTATCATTTTTATATGTCATGAGCATTAAGTATTGATTTTTATTACAGTCTCAATAATAGAGTCCCAGTGTGAACAGTCGTTCATTCACTAATGATTTTAATAACACAACAATAATCTATAAGAGATACAACAGACACCTAGCATTGTTGTGGTGACCTCTTTTATTTTGAATTCAAACTAAAATCCCTTTAGTGTCAAAGTCAGTAACATAGTTCATGTGTGTATGAACTAAGACCTGCACCTGCCACAGGAAACATCCTATTTCTTACGGCTTCCCTGCTTAAATTTTAACACACAAGCCAAACTCACGCGATATCACAGAACTGGAAGCACCGAAGCACACCGAGTTCTGTTTTCCTTCTCACTACTCAAGGTTGCTCTTGATGTTTGCTTTGGATCTGTATGTTACAAACAGATGAGGCTGGAGGTGTCGAGCCGCTCCAGACCGAAGCCCTGGCAACCTTCTCGGACACAAGCCCACAGCAGAGGGATCTTGTATAACCAGAGAGAGTTGGAGATTGCCCAAACTAACTTCCACATAGAATAGCATTGTTTTATTAAAGGGTAAGAGATGCCACTTTGAAATTTGATGCTTATGGATTTCCATGTACCCCAGCTTACAGTGGGGTTACAGGTGGACAGTCGGCTATGTCATAAATCCAAAATGTAGTGTATTAGCCTAGGCCTGCCAGACACTGTAGCTTAGCAACTCAGCACAGTGGAGCATCATTTGTTCATCCTCATTAGGAAGAGTCTCCGGCATCCAGAGGAGAAAACGGAAACAAAACTCAGCCTTCCGAGCCCAGTTCCAATGCATGTGGATTGCTTTTGTACCACCACATAATTGAAAAGGTATAAGCTAAATCGATCAGCGTTTTACTGACCCGAGTCACCTTCTTTGCTTGGGAAACATATTTTATCGATAGCATTATTTAGAACTCTTAGGGCATGACAGCGGAAGTGGGGGCAGTTTTTAGCTGCTTTAGAATTCTCCACAGAGGAGGCAGTCCTCCCACAACCTTGCCCTCAGTTTCCTGACCCAGTCTGTATGACCCAGTTACTCCTGAGGACAGTGGCCTCTGCTTCAGTAGCTATGAGGGTCTCCTGACGCAGTGAGTGTGCATCAAGTAAGACTTCCAGGAGAAGGCATTAAAATCCTCAATGCAACTCATATACCTTTAAAATTTGCCCTTTAAATGTCAGTGGATTTCAGTTATTTTTCAGAGTTGTGTAACCAACACCATTATTTAACATCAGAATATTTCCATCAACCCCCAAGAGAAACCCTGTGTCTGGGATCAGTAGCCTCATGTGCCTGCTCCCTGCCGCTCTGGGCAGCTACAGCCACCACAGGGCTTTTTGTGAAGTTCTGTTTTTGAGCTGAGTGAGACATGAGGCAAGAGAAGTAGCCGGTCAAATGAGATAGGAAGATCATTCCCTGCTGACAAGGCCCTGGTCAGCGCCTGGCAGATGGGAAAGGTAGGCAAGAAGTTAACAGGGGATCTGCTTAGCCTCAGCAGGGGCTAGGAGGGTGATGGTGTGAGGCACTGTGTGTCATCAAAGCCACAGAGCCTACAAAGGGTGCTCTGCCAGGGAGCTAGAGGGTTCCAGAGAACCTTCCATACAGTGCATACTTAGAAAACACAGCAGGCACGAACAAGTTCAGACATCTTTCATATCTTTTTGAAACATCTTAACAGGTTGCTTTGTTTTAAATATTTACAATATATGTCAGAGGAGTGGAAGGCATATATGTGAGCCCCCAAAGATACACTAAAATCTAATTGCTGGAGTGGTATGTGTGTGCGTGTGCGTGTGCGTGTGTGCGTGTGTGTGTGTGTGTGTGTGTGTGTGTGTGTGTGTGTGTGTATGCACGCAGGTGCATAAGTGTGCGTGCGCGGCTGAGTGTGGAGGCCCTTTGACAACCTTGGGTGTTCCGCGTTGGGGCCTTTTTATTTTTTTTTTTTTTTTTTTTTTTTTTTTTTTTTTTGTGGCTAAGCTTTCAAGCCTGTCAAGCTCTGTCTGGCTCTGCTTCCCCAGCTCCAGGATTGCAGCACGTCACCACACCCAGCTTTTCACATGAACACTGGGACCGACTCAGGTAGCCGTGCTTATGCACGGAGCACTTTATCCTCCCAGCCGTCTCTCCAGTCAGGATTTAGACTTGTATGTGGAGCAAATAGGTGAAATCATTAGTGACTTGAAACACCAGTTACAGACAGACTTGGTGGTGTTTCTTGTTGATGTCTGACTCATTGTAGGATGGGACTAAAACTGAAGGCTGGAGTAAATGGCATTTCAGAGAAGTGTTTTGAATTTGAATTTCCTTCTATTAGCTTTTCCCTATTTTTTATTGGAAGCTTACTTATCTATTTAGTGCTCCTGGGAGGACTTCAGGAAGGCTTTGGACCCATCTCAGGGAGCTGGACTCTGGCCCAAAGTCTGTCTTTGTCCTATTCCTGGCCATTCTGTCCCATCAAGTGCACCTATAGATTAATTTCTTGTGCATCGAGGCAGTGTTACTTATGCACATCCATGCTAATGAGAGCATGCCATATTATGTACCCCCTTTCTTGAAGAAAAGACAGTCTAGTTCTAAAACTGGCCTTCCCACCTTATTATACTGTGGAAAATGTTCCTGACGAGGTTATATAGAGATTCGCGTGCGTTCACATTTTTGTAACACTCGCACAGTGGTACGTGGCTGGCAACTCTCCTGTGTTTCTCATTTTCCTCTTTCAGGAATCAAACAGAGATTCTTTTTTTCTCTTTTCCTTTTTTTTTTTCTTTTTTCTTTTTTTGTTTTTTTGTTGTTTTGTTTGTTTGTTTGTCTGTCTGTTTTGTTTTGGTTTTTGGTTTTCGTTTTCTTTTGTTTTTTTGAGACAGGATTTCTCTGTATAGTCCCGGATGTCCTGGAACTCACTCAAAGGCTGGCCTTCGAACTCAGAAATCTGCCTGCCTCTGCCTCCCAAGCGCTGGGCTTAAAGGTGTGCGCCACCACCGCCTGGCCACACAGCAGTTCTTATTCAACAGATTTCCATCCCAGAGCAGCAGTGGTCAGATTTCCAGAGGTGGAAATGCTGGACAAAGGCAGTAAGTTAACTGTGACACCACAGTGTCTGGCCCGGTGTCTGCCCTCGGGGTCCACAGGACGGTGCCTTCTCGTACCCAGCAGGGTCTCAGCATAGTTTCATCTGCAGTCTCCCTATTAAACACCCTGTGTTAATTTAAGATCCATTTGTGTTTCTTCCTGTAAAGCCGCTATTCCAACCCTTTGCTTCCTTTTCTCTAGTTTGGCTTTCTATAGTCTCAGTCTGCAGGAGCTTGCTACATACATATTAGGGAAGAATGGCTGGCAAATATTTCTCCCATTTGCTCTTTGACTTTGCTGTTGCATTTTTTCTCTCTAGGAGCTTTTTAAGATAATCACATTTTTTGTTTGTTTGTTTGTTTATTTTCTGATGACTCTAGAGCTTTAAATCATAGGCAAGCCCTTTCTACCCCAACGCTCTAAAGAGATGTGTCTATATTATCTTACACTTTTATAATTTCATTTTTACACTTAACTCTGGGCCCCTAAAGACAAAGGTCTCACATGTGCTAAGCGAGCACTGTAGCATTCAATTGCATTGTTCTGCCCTCTTTTTACTTTTTAATTCTGAGATGAGGTCTTGCTAAGTTTGCCTGACTCTGTAGCCCAGGCAGACTTGGAGTTTAGGATCCTCCTGGCTCAGCTTCCCAAGCACCTAGAATTATAGGCCTGGGGCACCATGTCTGGCTTCACGTTTAAATTCCAAAGTAGGACTGGTGAGATAGCCCAGCAGCACATGAAAAACATCTGCTGCCAAGCCTGACCATCTGAGTTCGAGCCCTAGGACCTACGGGGTAAAAAGAGAGAAATAAGTTCTACAAGTTAGCCTCTGACCTCCACACGTGCTCACGAAAACATTTTTTTAAAAAATCAATTTAACAAATTATGATGCATCTGGAACTTATTTTTATGTATGCACATTTGCAAATGAGAATTACCTCCAACCTCATTTGATGTTTCTCATTTACTTTACTAATACATTGACTGTCGCTTAGTTACCCACAGAGCAACAAAGCTGTGTCTTAAGTACTCTCTTGGTTTCGCATGTGCTTTACACCAGGAATGGAATTAACACAAGACTGGCACTATGTGTCTTAGTTACTCCTCTATCCCTGTGATGAGATACCATGACCAAAGCAACACACAGAAGGAAGAGTTTCTCTGGAGCTTACAGTTTCAGAGGGTTAGTCCATGGTGTCATGGCAGGGAGCACAGCAACAGGCAGGCAGGCAAGCAGGCAGGCAGGCAGGCAGGTAGGCAGGCAGGCAGGCATGGCACTGGAGCAGTAACTGAGAGCTTACATCTTACACACACACACACACACACACACACACACACACACACACTCACACAACCACACGACAGAGATAGCTAACTGTGAGTAGTAGCATCAGCCTCTGAAACCTCAAAGCCTGCTACCAGGGACGCCTCCTCCAACCGGGGATCAAGTACTCAAACATGT
Organism: Montemys delectorum; assembly: GCA_019843815.1. Taxonomy (NCBI): domain Eukaryota; kingdom Metazoa; phylum Chordata; class Mammalia; order Rodentia; family Muridae; genus Montemys; species Montemys delectorum. The sequence continues at coordinate 4,182 of JADRCD010175483.1, read as the reverse complement.
GAGCCTATGGGCGCCATTCACGTTCAACCAACCATACCATGCTCTTTGTCTCTTGGCATCCGGCACAAACAGCTAAAAGAAACACTTTTTTTTTTCCCTTATACATCACTCAGTCTCCAAGATTTTGTTATAGCAGCAGAGAGCCGGTCAGCACAGTTAGCTGCTTCCTCGCTATGGTAATTATTAAGCCTGTGAAATATGTTTTGTTGGAAGGATTGACTCCATCTCCCTGAACCTCCCACCATGCTTTCCTGCCCAGTCTTGCTTGCTCTGCCTAGATAAATATTACAGCTTGCCTAGCGGCAAGAAAAACACTGTCTCTTCCTTGAGTCACTCACCTCTCCGTTGCAGCTCTCCACAGAGTGAAACTATTTCTTTACCCTTTCTCCCCTTGTCCCACAGCCAGACGCATTCTAGAGCCAGGTCTATCTATGCCAATTCTCCCAGACCCTCCCCCTCCCCACGTCTCCATATTCCTGTACTCCTATACAGACAGACTTGTTCCTGGTGGGCTCTTGGATCCCCCTTTATCTCTCCCTCAGCCCTGAGAGAGAACAATGACCTCTGCTTTGCCCATTATAAGCACAGGATGATTAAATTAAACATAGCTGTCAGCTGATAGCATGCACAGTGGTGTGTGTGTGTGTGTGTGTGTGTGTGTGTGTGTGTGTGTGTGTGTGTGTGAAAGAATAGCTCAGGGTAGAAATGTAGGAGTTGGGGCCCAGGAAAGAGAGAAGACCACAAGCTGAGCAAAGGCATTTGTCCTTCAGCTAGCCAGGTGGGGGAGGGAAGGTAACATGCTAACATCCATGAAGGAACTCATGGACTAGACTCTTCTCCTGGAGGGAGTGAGACCCAGGGAAGAGAATAAGCAATGTGAGGCTCTGGTGTGGCCATCAATTTCACAAGTATTCTTTCTGATATCTTTCCTCTTATAGGGGCTGGAAAGTCCCCATGTCCTCTCCAAGTCGCCAGTGACCTTCCCCTTCAGATAATGTATACAATACTGAAGGTGCTTTGAAACTTTAAATGGCCAAGCATGTGGAAGAGACTCACTACCAGCTTCCTGTGGCCACGTAAATCTTTTATTGCCAAGTTATTTCAAGAGATGCCCTTCCTTGTCTTTTTTTCAGATATTCACTGGCATCTCTGGACAAGGTGACCTGATGCAGGGTGGCGACTGAGAGACCAAGCAAGGAGCACCTGATGACAGACTCTCTTTGGGTTTTTGGTTGAGGTGCGTAGGTTCTGTCTTGGCAAGTCTGTCTACATAAGGCCTGGCAGGCAGGGGCTAGTCATCCTCAGCTCTCCATCTCCAGGAACCACCTCCATGCCGTCCTAGGGAAGGGCTCCGAGAGTCATTCCTTTGACAGATCTACAGATGAGAACTCACTTGGGGCAGGTGGCTTCTTGACTCTGGAGGAAACCCGTAAACAATCCTATTTAAGGGAATCCGCATGGTCTGTTGTGAGCTGCTGACTTTATTCAGAAAGCTTTGCTTTAAAACATGTCCCGAGCCCGCAGCTATGAATTAGCTCATGTTCTGGCATATTCGCAGATGCCCGTGACATCACCTCCACCTGACAGCTCTGTCTTCCCCCTTGGAGATCTTGCCACCTTTCTCTGCCTCCCTTAAATCTTGTTTACAGAATTTAGGAGTGCTTGCATTCTTCCTGTGCGACTAAGAATACTTGGCGAAGTGCCAACCTCAGAACAGCCTGGCTAGACAGGGATGGCTAGGCCCCAGTAACCTGAGGCAGGTGCTTCCCAGTTGTGGAGGGAGACCTGTGGATTTGCATCTGCACCTGTGAGACCAGCGCAGGCAGTCTTGTAGTTTCAGTGATCTACCAGCCCTGTGCTCACAGGTAGCTCTGTCCATCCAGGCGGTAGGAGGGTACATGAGGGCTGAGCAGTGGCCATCTGGTGTTCTGTTTTCTTTTCCAGGCAAGAAGCTACGGAACTGACATTAGTTTAGGGCCTGGGAATCCCACTACACTGGGAGCCTCAGATAAAGTAAACCAAAACATTTCATTAAAATTCATTTCCTTTTCTCACATCTCACTGAAAACAGAAAAATATTTCAACCTTGGCATAGCCACTGAATTATTCATCTGAAAATTAAAAACATAAAAACAAAATAAAACTCGGATGTAAGGCAGGCTAGATGTCCCTGCTCTTTGCTCCTTGCCTCACTCTTCCTGGAAGTGAGGCTACAGACCAAGGAAAGCGTGTTCCTTCGAATCTCATCACGGGAACAGCCTGGACATCCAACATGGCTGCCAGGCACTGCAGTGCACGAGTTACCGTAAACCCTGGACCTCAGCCAAAGGTGGAAGCTTCTCATGGTCTTCTGAAGCAGAGATAGTCAGAAAGAAAGCCCATAGACCCGCTACTTGTCACCCATGGCCAGTAGTGCTCCCGGGCAAGTCCCTTGTGTTGCTTCTGACTTCTTTCCCTAAAGGCTTGGGGTGAAAGAGAGCACCATAGACCCAGAGGTGTCCCCTTTGTTGCACACACTCAGCAGCATAGGGAGTGGGCATTCATTCAGTGGCTGTCTCTGAATGTCTCCTCTTGGATTATTTATCTAGGATTTCTCCAGTTAAAAGCTACAGTTGATACTCATTTAACCAAATAGCACTCATTTCACTGTCTAGGGTGGAGACTCACTTCCTATCCCCATACTTTCCTACTAGATGCGCTGCTCCATCAACTTCCAACCCATTCCTCGTCTTCCTCAGCTCTGCTCTGCTACCTTGCTCCCTCCTCTCCTGTCTCTCCACCAGTAAGGGCTTTCTTCCTCTACCCTGTATCATCAGTGACCATATTTTCTGAATTCAGAATTCTTGGGATATTGAAGGAAGTAAATCTTTGATAACGCAGCTGCGCAGAAAGCCTGGGGCATATGACATTTGTACCGCGCGCGGCTCAAGCTGCTCAGGGGCTTTTCTGCTGGACTTCCTTTCTGGAGACAATCACACTACTTCTCTGCCTTTCCATTCTGTTTCCAGAGTTTCTGCCTCATGGAAGTCACTTATTTGCTGAGGGAGTTTACTTTCTCGTTGCCTCGGCCAAATACCTGACAAAACGCAACTTAAAGGAAAAGCAAATTGCTTATTTTGGCCCACGGTTTAAGGGTCCAGTCCATCAAAGCAGGGGAGTCATTCAGTGAGAGTGGCTCTGACTGGCAGAAGGAATATGGGGGAGCTGTTTGCGTTGAACTCATAAACAGGAAAATACAGAAAGAACATCTGCACTCAGTTCCCTATCTCCTTTTTAATCAGTCTCGAACCCCAGCCCATGAGATGGTGACACCCACATTCAGGGCCGGTCTTCCCTGATCCATCAAGCCTCTCTAGAAACACATCCAGAGGTCTGTCTCCTAGGTGATTCCAAACCCAGTCGAGTTGACAGTGAAAATCAGCAACCACGTTTCTATCCCTGGAAAGCGTGTCAGAGATAACCGCTGAGATATCTCGCACTTCAGAGGACCCGTTGGAAGCTCTGAGGAATGCTGAGACCCCACGTCTGCTTTGGTTCTTGCAAAGTCCTTACACCAAGAAAAGTGGTCTAATTATATGCTGTGAGTGTCAGAATTCCTCAGATTACGGACAGGCTGCTTAACCCTGTTCCATTCTGCTGCCCAAAGAAATCCCCAGGAAGAGGAAGCAAAAGACTCTAGCTTCCGTTGAAATGTTGCTTGTAGAGTTTTGCGTGAGAGGGATTTTCAAATAGAGGTATGGTCCCTGGGTGCTGGGGCCCACACAGGTGTATCAAAGGCAGATCCCGGGGTATTTCAGGAAAAGAGGTCCAGGGAGCTAGGGGTGGGGGTGTGGGTAGACAGATCCAGCAGGAGTCAGTAGAATGAGCTAGGAACAGGAAAGGTCAACATGGGGGATGGAAACCAAAGGCTGGGAGCAACTGAGAAAAATCCCAGCCTGGACAGCCAGGACAAAGGTTTTGCTCTAATGAGCTGAGACCAGGTAAGGTGTAATGGTTTCCTGAGGCCTTCGCAGCAAAAGACTGCAGGCTGTGTCTCACACAGCAGATGTTCATTGTCTTGCAGTTCCCAAGCCTGAGATTAAAACACTGGTAATGTTGATTACTTTTGAGGGTAGTGAAAGCCTTTGTGTTTCGGAGCCCACATTTGGTGTGTGTGTGTGTGTGTGTGTGTGTGTGTGTGTG
>JADRCD010175478.1:0-14739 GCA_019843815.1 Montemys delectorum | reverse complement strand
TTATTTATTTATTTATTTATTTAATATATGTGATGTATGCATATAATTATGTTTGTGTAAGCACTTTGAAGAGCCCAGAGAAATATCTCAGGTGCCTTCCTGTATCATGTTCCACCTTATTCCCTAGAATAGGGTCTCTCACTGAAGTAGAAGTTCGCTTTTTTAGCTAAGCCAGAGAGTTCCTGGATTTGTACCAGGAGCCTGTCTGTACTCACTATTAGAGGAATTACAGGTATGGACATCAGTCCTCAGATTTGTATCTGTCTGCTGGTCATTTAAGTTCAGGTCCCAGTGTTTGGTCTAGCACGCTTCCTCACAGAGCTATTTCCCCATCCTCTGTCCCCATCCCTCGATTGTTAATTTTTATATTAGGGACAATGAAGCAATGTCAATGAGAGTAGAAAAACTGCAATAATTTCTACCAGTTGGATCTCTAGTTATTCTCCAACAGTGAGACTTCCTTGAATAAGAACTTGTGAGCATAGTTCTGATCTAGGTAGATTGCAGAAATGCATATGAGAACAGTTCTAAATAATGTGCTCTCCCTTTGCTATAGAAAGAATTTATCCTGAACCTACTACAGTTCTAGCTAAATAATGAGCAAGGTGTCTAGTGAGAACCAGGGATTGTTGGGTATCTTTAATTGGTTGGAGTTTTGATGCCATAGTTTGAGTGAGAAGAAAAGTAAAAAATACTACATTTATCAGAGTGGAGAAAATGTCAGGATGTAAGCATGCAGTTCCAATTATGTATTGTAGTTACAAGTGAAGTGAAATTTGGTGAAAATGTCACCTAGCTAGCTGTCACAGTTTGTGAGGTAAAGAATGATGATGCATGTAGATTTAGAAATTAGGTTTGAGGAGACACAGTTGATTTTGAGTTTGTTAATTTAACATGTTGGAATTAATTTCTTTGGTTCTAGATTGCCTGGTACATCTGGTTATGTGCAAATTGTGAGTTTACCATTTCAAACACTAGTTGGGGAAAATAATCTGATCTTTGAATTTTAAATGGCAGTAAGGAGAGATGCTAACTGGACCATACGTACTTGGACTTGCATTATTCATATTCTGGGCCATTACTAGGAGGCGGAATATTATGAAATGCAGTTGGTCTCCATATTGAATGATTGGGATGTGATACAATAAGGAATAAGCTAGCTACTTGGCGAACTGTGTGGCTTAGTCTCAGGTTAGAGTAGTTCTTATAGAAAAAAAGATTTTAAAAGTAGTGAAGGCTGTCAAGCTGTCTCAGCAGGTAAAGGCACTGCCACTAACCCTGACAACCTGAGTTTGATCTCTGGGACTTACATGGTAGAGGAGTGAACTAATTCCTTAAATTGTTCTTTGACAGTCATATAACTTGCCTCCTCCCAATTTGCCTCCTCCCCTCTCATATGTGCGCGCGCGCGCACACACACACACACACACACACACACACACACACACACACACGCAATATACACATGGAAAAGCACTGGTAAAACTTGGCCAATGTTTAGTTGTTAGGCTAACAAAATGTACTGAGGGCTTACTGTTGAAATGAGAGATTTTTGAGAATCTAAAGTTGAAGTTGAAATTGTCTTGAGATTTTGATTCTAGATAGAAGGTGGGGATGGGTATCACAGTCTGGGATTTAATACTATCATGCTTTTTCCTGGGGACTGCTTAAGAGTTTGCATTGCTCTTCAGTTCTGTGTGGCTGGTGATTTGGGAAGTATAGTTTAGAGAGTTAGATGATAGGAGTCTATAAATTTGGAACAGAGGGGAGTGATTAGTTTGAAGATAGATGAACACATTTTTACAAAGTGATTTTATTTTATATGTATGAATGTTTTGCCTGCATATATGTATATGCACCATGTGTATATCTGGTGCCTGTGAAGGCCAAAAGAGGGTATCAGATCTCTTGGGACTGGAGTTATAGATGATTGTGAGCCACCTGGTAGGTACTAGGAACTAATCCAGCTTGTACTTTAAACTGCTAACCCATCTCTGAACTATCTCTTTAGCCTCCATTTTTGTTACTAACTTAACTTGTTGGAATTAGCCTCTAGGGTTTTAGAGTATGTCTGGTACTCTATTGGTCTGGTACTCTATTAGATGTGGATTATGAAATTTCTATTTCAGAAACAAGATGAGGAGAACAGAATTATCTTTAAATTTTAGGCAAATGGCTGTATACTATTTGTGGAACAATAGTTCCACAAATATCTTTCCATGTCTTTGCTTACATTAATGATGATTAGAGACATATAGTCACACAAACACTTGAACTTTTGACTGAGTTTTTGGAATAATAGCATATATCAACCTAGAAGACCATCAACAGATGGATAAAGGAATGTATTATTTATATACAATGCAGTTTAATTCAGCTGTAAAGAATAACTAAATTTGCAGGAAAATGGGTAGGACTGGAGGTTGTCGTGTTAAGCAAATAAGCCACATTGAGATAACTATTGAGTGTTTTCTGTCATATGTAAAATCTAGGCTTGGAATGTGCATGAGTGTGTGTGTGTGTGTGTGTGTGTGTGTGTGTGTGTGTAAGACCTCACTGGGGCTTGGGGTTTACTGAGTGGAGTAGGCTGGCTGTCCAAGAATGAATCATAGGGATTTGCTTGTCTCTGTCTCTCCAGCATTAAGTTTACAAGCTTTTTACATGTGTTCTGGGGTTCTCATGTTAATGTGGCGAACACTTTATCAACTAAGCTATCTACTCATTCCTGACTTTATTCGTAGTTTATATGTTTTAGGACCTAGCACAAAGCCTAGCTCACATCAAGATTTATAATAAATGTTTTATTAAAATTGCAGAATTAGTGCTGGTGGAATGGCTCAGCAGGTTTAAAAAAAAAAAAAAAAGCCTGATAAGCTGTGTCCTGGATCCACCGTGAAAGGAAGTAACCAACTCCCAAAAGTTGTCCTCTGATATCTACCATGGCATATTAATGTGTGCCTGCATTCCCATACTCTCTATGTACATGTACACATCATCTGTACAATTAAATGAAGTTTAAAAAGCCCACAGAACAGCATTGTTTAGTGAGTGGAGTGGATTTGTGAGTTCATGTTACATAGGCATTTTCATTAAGCAAGGTTGTAGTCTAGTGAAACAGCCTTTGAATTGCTGTCTGTCTACAGTGTTATGGAAATAGCTTCATTATATAAAGCTAAATGTCATGATGACTTGTTAAAGTGGAATATTCTTGCAGTACATTAGGGAGCATACTTTCCAATTAATACAGTATATTATCAGAATTCCAAGTGGACAATAAGGATTAGGTACTTTGATCCAAAACCATTTGGTGGCTAGCCTTCGAGGTAGGTAGTCATTTGTATTTACAGATTGGTTAGGAAATTAGTCATTTCTACTTACAAATTTTAACTTTATTTTGGTCAAGATGTTTAATTTTCCTGGTGACCTATAAAATCTAATTTTTTTTCCAATGTAGTAGTACATTTGTACTCTACAATCTCTTAGTAATCCAAGGGTTTTTTTTCTTCATGTGTAGAGTAAGCTACAGAATAGTGATTGCCAGCCAAGTGTGACATGGGTTGAAAGCGAGGTCATGGGTATGGGTTGAGGGCGAAATGTAAGATAGAGGTACAGCAGCAGTGGAAGTGGTGGCTGGAATTTCTTGCATCTGTGTGGGAGAATAATGTAGATAGGTTGAAAGCTTCAGTCTTACTGGTTGTGTTTATTTGAAAGTATATGAAAAATCTCAGATATCTCTATATATCTCCATCCATTTTAGAATTTTAAAACTTCATTTTGTAAGTGAATGGTAGAAATAGAATAGTTAGTGGATTTCAGTCGTTCATATTTTGTGCCCTGTGTGATTGATTTAGTTTTTAATTGTGAAAGGGTTACTTAGCTTCACTTTTGATCCAGCTATCTTTATTATTTTATTTATAAGAGTCTAGCTTATTGTTTGAAAATGGATGTGTTGAAATATGCTTTTAATTATAGATATACCCTGTTGTCTTGAAGTTTTTACTTGTAACTGTGAGATGTAGATAGTTGATTCTAGACTGGTTTCTAGTGAAGAAATAGATATTGGTTTCGGTTTGAAGTCATAGTGTAGAAATGTATTTAAGTGCATTAAAATACTTTGCAATATTTCTGAAATATAGGACATAGTTCTTAGACAGCTATTTTTGTTACATCAGAGAGCACTTTTGCAAGTGCTGTGTGATATTTCAAGATCAGAGTGAATATATAGTAGCATAAAGAATATTGGTCATGGATGTTTCTTGAGGCACAGTTGATGGTTTGAAAAGAAAGATTTTGAAATCACATTGTTGACCTTAATTGTCAACTTGACTGAATTTGGAATCACTTAGGAGACACAACTCTGGGGATGTCTGTGAGGGTGTTTCCAGAGAGGTTTAGCTGAGGAGGGAAGACCTGACTGTGGGTGCTACCATTCTATGGATTGGGGTCCTGGGCTGATTGAAAAGGAAAAAACCAGAAAGGATGCTGATGAGCATCAGGACCCCATCTCTGCTTGCAGACTATGGCTGAATTGTGACCAGCTGCCTGATCTTCCTGCACCACATCTTCTGTCCATAGTGGACTTCACTGCCAGGCCACAGCAGTGAAAAGTAACTGAGTAACTACAGTGTCAAATTTTGAAATTAATGTAAGTGAAAGTGTTGGAAATACCTTGATTGCAGCTAATTCTCTTGAGGCATTAGAAATGTGCCATCTTTAGTTTGTCCTTTATCGACCCTTTCATATGTTAATTAAGTTTTTTTATAAGTAGGAAGATTTATTATGTTAATATTTTTGTTAATTTTTTTCCCATTCTTAAGATTGTGTTATCAACTTTTTTTTGTTTTTTGTTTTTTTGTTTTTTTGTTTTTCAAGACAGGGTTTCTCTGTGTAGTCCTGGCTGTCCTGGAACTCACTCTGTAGACCGGGCTGGCCTCGAACTCACAAATCCACCTGCCTCTGCCGCCCAAGTGCTGGGATTAAAGGCGTGCGCCACCACCCCCTGGCTTGTAATCAACTTTTTGTTTGGATGTAGATAGAGAAAAAAATTTGTTATTGTGAAGTGATACTATTAACCCCACCATCTGAAGGCTAAGTAGCTAGGATTACAGGTGAGCACAATCATGCATGGTTTACGTAGTTACTTATTTTCATGTTTTGCAGTACTTTGATTGAACCCAAGGCCTCCTCACACATGCTAGGAAAGTGCTCTATCCTGTGGGGTTAAGTGGTTGAACTCAAGTTTTTCAGGTTTGGTGGGAAGTGCAACTTACCATTCCTATTTGTGTGTATATGTGTGTGTTAATTGTGTGAATGTTCACAATTTCCTCTGGGCCTTTAAAGTGTTAGGTACCATGTGCATTTACTATGTACTTTATAGAAATTCAGATTTCTGAAATCTATAACAGGGCAAGAAAGCAAACTGCTGCTGATAGGCTTTTCTGTGTAGGTGAAATAAAGTAGCAGAAGAGAAAGATAACTTACTCGACAAAGTATAGAGAGGAGTGATTTAATATAGTTACAGTGCTGCAGTAAAATAGCCTAAGGGTTATTGCATCATTGTAGCCTCCGCTAATCATGATGTTAAGCCATGGAGAGAAATTGTAATAGTTCAAGTGGAAAGATATATGACACAAGGAAAAACTTGGGTTATCTAGAAACTTTCCTTCACCAGAAGCTGTCACTTTCCACTGACCTCAGATAAGAGCATTTCACTCTGCACTCCAGGTTAAATGTGTGTTTATTTTGCTATTATCAGGAAACATTTCTATATGGGAACACCTTTAGTAGTATTGTCTGTGTTCGGAGATAAAAGGAGTTTGAGCTGGCAACATTTTTCTTTTTATCTTTTTTTCAGTATTGGGTATCAAACTCCAGGTACTGTGGATGCTAGGCAGGTTTTCTGCCTTTGAGCTGTGTATACCCCTCACCTCTGGTTGGCATCTTCCGAGCCCTTCCTGTTAACTTCCCTGTGGTTCATTGGGCCCTGCATGGTATTGCATAAGTAGTGAAAAAAGATGCTCTGGTTCTGTGCTGTTTTGGTTTTGGTTTTTGTCTTAGTCAGGGTTTCTATTCCTACACAAACATCATGACCACGAAGCAAGTTGGGGAGGAAAGGGTTTATTTGGCTTACTTCCACATTGCTGTTTATCACAAGGAAGTCAGGACTGGAACAAGCAGGTCAGGAAGCAGGAGCTGATGCAGAGGCCATGGAGGGATGTTCCTTACTGGCTTGCTTCTCCTGGCTTGTTCAGCCTGCTCTTTTATAGAACTCAAGGCTTCCAGCCCAGAGATGGCACCACCCCTTTGATCACTAATTGAGAAAATGCTCCACAGCTGGATCTCATGGAAGCATTTCCTCAACTGAAGCTCCCTTCTCTGTGATAACTCCAGCCTGTGTCAAGTTGACACTCAAAACTAGCCAGTACAGTTTTATTAGTTTATTTAGTCTTTAGAAGATTGTTCCTATTGTACTTGATATATTTAAAGGATTTAAGCCAGAAGAAGAGTTTCATCATGGGCTACAAATTCAATGTTAAAATAACAGCAAGCTTTTGAAAGACGAATTTCTTAGCTGGTAGTTAGTAGTTATTTTCTCTGTAACCCAGGTAAGCTTTGAACTTGTTCTTCTGAGTAGCTGATTTCAGTTACCAGTTCACTGCTACTGCCTTACTGATTCAAGTTAAAGCCATCTTTAGTTCAGTCACGCTTCTCCCTGCGTCAGTCCCACTCAGTCTCTCTTCAGCCTAGCAGTCAACCATCATCCCAAAGTGGTCAAAACCAGCCAGTAACAGATTGTATGCTTAGTAGTGGCTAAAGTTACGACTTTTATTGTATGAATTTTAATCTCAATTTAAACTATCCCAGTTGAGCAAACAATAATACACTTGTCAAGTAATTCACCATTGTAAGCAAAAGTTGTAAGAGCTGTGAGTGCCTTTGTGTTAATTTCTTTTCCTGCTAAATTTGCCCCTGTGTCAGGGCCTTTAAGCTGCTGGTCCTTTACATGCAATAGATATTTCTATATATGGCTGAATTATCAGCTTTTAAAAAAATTGTTATTTTGGAAACTTAAAAAAAAGCAGTAAGATCTTAATGGTTTTAAAGTATGTAGTTTAAAAGTTCAGTATTTTCATATGTTAATTATACAGGTTACCTTATATTAAAAATACTAGCTCCTTCCTTGGTATTTTTAAGCCACCATTTTGCTATACCTTTCTTCCATTAGTAACTTTTTATAGCTTTCTTTATTGTTTATCATTTTAGAGCAAAGCTCCACAAGATCAGTAGCTATTTACTGTAACTTTTTAATGTTTGTATTCTTAGAATCTAAAGTACAGATTAACATATATGCTATTAATTGTACCCAAATTTCTGAGTGTGTGTGGAAAAACTCTGAAGATTTATGTTCATCCTTTTTTAAAAATTGACTCCCTTACCATTTTGAGTGGTATTCAGGATCAAATCTAAGATTTCAGAATGCTAGCTAAGCACTTTACCACAGAGTTGTGCCTCAGGCGTACTGTAATCAACTTTAAAATAGAGCAGGATTTCTGTTTTTGCTAGTGTATTTATTTTGCTCATTAAGTACTTTTACATGGTCTTTTAATTAAAGAGGTAGAATGAGTTAGACTTTTTTACTATAAGAGCTAAGTTGCTTTTTTAAAACAACCCTGTCTGTTTATCTGAAAGTATATTTTATTTTGTGATTATGGGTGTTTTTACTGAAAGTATGTTTTGTCTACTCGTGTATCTGATGCCCATAGAGACCAGAAAGTGTCAGAATACTCAGAACTGGTGTTTACAGACACTTATTAGCTGTAGTGCAGGTGCTTGGAATCTGACTTGTATCCTCTGAAAGAACAAGAAGTCCTCTTAACTGTTGAGCCAAGTCCAATCCCTGAAAGCATTTTAAAGCATGTATTAGTTTGTTGAAAAAAGTAGCTGTTGTTTTGAGACAGTTATAACCAAGGACTGTTTGAACCTCACCTCCCTCGTCAGCCTTCTTTATGCTGGCTTATAGGTGTCTGTCACAATGTCTAGCAGTTAATTTTTTTAACAATAACTTACTATACTCTTAGGCAGTGTATGCTGTATACTGTTCTCAACACTTTAAACACATATACATTTAGTCCATACAATGCCACTTTTAGGCATTATAAGTACTGGTAAATCATAATTTTTTCAAATGGGAAAACTAAGGCATATGAAGTAGGTAGTTCAGACAGTTGTGAATGCTGCATGGTTACTTTGCATGAAAATTTCCTGAATGCACCCATTACAGTAGTAAGTAACCCCTCCTTTATCTTGCAAGTAGATGTAGAGGTTCATAAAAGAGTAAATTTTATGCCAATGCCAGGCTTTTTTTTTTTTTTTTTTTTTTTGGTTTTTCCAAGACAGGGTTTCTCTGTATAGCCCTGGCTGTCCTGGAACTCACTCTGTAGACCAGGCTGGCCTCAAATTCAGAAATCTGCCTGCCTCTGTCTCCTAAGTGCTAGGGCTAAAGGCATGCGCCACCACTGGAATTCCATAGAATCACATGTTTTCCAGTGATTAGTTTATGGCTCTTAATCTCTAAAATATAGTTTCACTTTGCATGGAACATTTGAATAGGTTCATTCATTAATTATCTATATTGGTATTTATTGATCAATTTTTATTTTTTTGGAGATAGCGTTTTCTTACATATCCTTGGCTGGCTAGCACTCGCTGTGTAAACCAGATTGACTTCAAACTCAAAGGTCCTCTTGTCTCAGCCTCTCAAGTGCTGAGATTAAAGTTGTGTACCAACATGCTGTACCTGACTGCTGTCCAGGTGCTGAGGATACATGAGTGAGCAAAGTGCTTATTTAACTTGTGACTGTATTCTCATGGTGGTGATGGGTAGTACATGTTAGTTAGAACTCATAAAGGATACCAGAGCAACACATTAGAGTGTAAGGGATGGGAGTGTGCACTAGATTGGGTGATCAGAGAACTCAGGATGACAAAAAGGTGGCAGGTAGAGATACTGCACATAGAAGGAGAAGTGGAAGAGGATGAGAATGGACAAGAGGTGGGTGTGGGGGATGCAGTCTCCTACAAGCATCATGCTCAGCTTTATAAACTATAGTTTAGACTTTGAGTCTGGAAGGCTAACATGCTTGTACTTTTCTTGAATAGAGTTACCCTGTTGTGTAAAGGATAGGTGGTAGAAGGGTAGGAATAGTACTGTAAAGGTTAGTTAGTTGCATTGGTTTTGACTGTCAAGATACTTTTTTTTTTTTTTTTTTTTTCGAGACAGGGTTTTAATATGTAGCTCTGGCTGTCCTGGAACTAGCTCTATGGACCAGGCTGGCCTCAGACTCGCAGAGATCCACCTGCCTCTGCCTGCCACTCAGCTGACTGTTGAGATACTTTTGAACCTTGCTGTGTTTGGTACTTTTTCATCTTTTGGAGTTTCAAATTTCTTTGCAGCACATTTCTTTCTATTTAGGCATGTAAAGAAAGCGACCGTTATGGTAGTTAAAGGCACCTGTAATTAGAACTATCCCTAGAGACTTAGGTTCTGAACTGAGACAGGCGTTCTTGGTGAAGTTTTGGCATTAGTGTGCATCTTTTGGTATTTTGGGGAAGTTTTTTCCCAATTGGTTTTAGATTGAGTTTCTGGCACCAGAAGGGCTGGAGCTCAGCTCAGTGGTAATGTGCTTGTCTCAGCACCCATGAGGTCCCTGTGTTAAGTCCTCAGCACCACAAAGATGACATTAGAAAGGTAGCACTTTTAATATTTTGATGGTCATTATGGTGCCTCTGCTTGCTTTTGGGTAGTCTTGAGGATGATGGTGGAGAGATTTGATACTGTTTTAAAGGGTAGAATTTTACTTTTAAGTAGATTGTATTGTATGAGAAGTATAGAGATTGAAGAAAATCACATTGAGAAATACTTAAGTATTTATGGGAACAGTTTTCATGAGGAGAATACAAGGTGATCTGTAAGGAACACAGAACCTTTGATTTCTATTTGAGTGTGCTATTGCTTTGCTTGAGTCATGATTTCTCTTGGTTAGATTGATATTATAGGAAGGATAATATTTTAGTCCAAAGGCAGCTATAGACTGATAGAATCTGGTGGCAAGGATTAGTACTAGAGTAGATGGTAAGGAATTGGAGTTAGAGAGTTGGCACATCGGCACTGGGGAAACCAAGAGAGCTTTGCCAAGGAGGGCTGGATGCAAAAGTGAGAGGCATAGAGGCCATGCTTTGTTTGTAGAAACGCATGAGTGTTTAACATGTGCCTGTGAGACCTGATGGCAACCTGTGTTCTGGCTTTACCTTTTGAGTTCCTGACCAGTTGTTAAAGTATAAGAACAAAGCTCAGTTGAGTCAGTTCAGAGTCTGAACTGCATGTAGAAACAGGCAGTTCTGTGGTGTCTGACTGAGTAAGTGGTGCAAGGGCTGGAGATTGGCTTGCATTCCTGTGGAGTCAACCATGCCAGTCTCAATTACCAGCTGTGGAAATCAAGGGTATACACATATATTTTTGACCTATAAAAAGTACATTTCATTCCTCTTTAGTATTTCATTGTATGTAGCTTTAAAAAGTGTATCTTAAAGGTGGATGCTAGGCTTGAAGGCCATGTGCTGCCACCTGATGGTTTTCATTACAGGTCTTTGTAGTCACATCAGTGTCATGAATTTTCCCCGGCTTTATGAAGGTCGTAGAGCTGTTATATGTTATCATGACCTCACTGATACCTCCCTTACCTCCTTCATATTGCTCCTGATTTGTCTGTGCCCTTGGGCTTATTACATATCTCTTAAACCACCAGTTTCTTTTACATTGCTTGATAATTTTTTCAATTAATAGATCTGTTCGGTGGATCAAATAGAAAAATTCAGAGCAGCACATAGCCTGGTAAATTTTAATTATCATCACATTCAGTTTATTTATTATTATTTATCAAATTTTAATTATCATTACATTCAGTTTTTAAGTACTATTACTGTGGTGGCTGACCTTGGTTATCTTGAGGCTGAGATTAGTAGTCTGGAGAGGATTAACTGGGTATAAGGGGTGATAATTCCTGACATGTTGAGGCCTGGGTGGAATAAAAGGGAAATATTAAAGAAACGTTTTTTCTGCTCCTGGCCACTGATGTGAGCCACTTTGCTTGTCACTCTCTCTGCCATGGCAGAATAAAACCTCTGAATGTGTCAGTCAGAATAAGCGTTTCTTCCTTTATGATGTTGTCCTCAAGGTTTTTATAAGTGTTATGTAAAGTTAACAAGCTTGTACAAGCATTTATTTTACTTAACATATTTTTGAATCAGGTGCTAATTTATAAAATTATTTTAAAATTACATTTATTTATTTATTTATTTATTTATTTATTTATTGGTAAGAGTGGAGTGGGAGTGGAAGCTTGCCATGGTGTGCATGGAGGTCAGAGGTCAACATTTGAGAATTTGTTTTCTTTTTCTACCTCATGGGTTCTAGGGATTGAACTAAAGTCACCAGGCTTGGTAGCAGGCAGCTTTATATACTAAGGCATCTTTCTTGTCACAATTAAGTATTTAATTAAATAAAAACTCTACCTAATCAGGATAATCCTTTTCCTCCTTTATACATAGTAAACTGTCCATGTTCATTAAAAACAAACAACCAAACCAAACCAAACCAAACCAAACCAAACCAAACCAAACCCTACAACTAAAGTACTTAAATAAAATAGCTCTTGGTAGTTTTGGGATTTAAATTTCCTTCTTAAGATGTAAAATGTTCACATTTGTACATGTAAAATGTACAATTTTTTTGTTTCCTCTAGCCAGATTTTCATGTGAATTTTAAAATACTAGATTTCTAAAATAGATCTGGAAGGAAAGAATTAGCATGATTTTATGAATATGCAATGAACTGAAAGGTATTCTTACTAAAGTTGAAGGAAAAGTAAAAATGCTCTCATTTCTCGTGGTTTGTGGTAATCCTAGTTAGTATAGTAAGTTAAACAGATAAGGCTATAAGTAGATGAGGGAGAGATTTAAATAGGAGAAACAGAAACAGTGCCAGGAAAGAAGATAAAAAATGTTTTCACAAGTTTTCATGCATAGTCACAGAGTTTACAGGTTCTCTCCAGAGAAATAAAACCAATAAGAAACAGATAAATGGATCTGGAGGATCTAGGCATGTAAGGGGTTTATCAGAGGAATTGACTTGTGGTTATGGATGACGAGAAGTCTTGTGGTAGACCATCAGAGAAAGGGAGAAAGATGTATATGCAGGAGGATGAGCTGGTGATGTTCACCCGTGTTTGTCTTCCCCACTCACATCTATAACTTTCATGGCAGTCTCATAGACACACCCAGAAATATCATTTTGGCTGTTCTCTAGGTTATTTTATTTGTTTGTCTGTCTGTCTCTTTGTTTAAAGATTTATTTATTTTATGTATTTGAGTACACTGTAGCTGTCTTCAGACACACCAGAAGAGGGCATCTGATCCCATTACAGATGGTTGTGAGCCACCATGTGGTTGCTGGGAATTGAACTCAGGACCTCTGGAAGAGCAGTCAGTGCTCTTAACATTTGAGCCATCTCTTCAACCCTAGGTTATTTATTTTTTTTTAAATTAAATTAAAAACCAGAAACAAAATCAAGTTTATCTGATGTGTATGAGTATTTGCATGCATGTATGTCTGTGTATTACATGGGTGCCTGGTATACTCTGGAGCTCAGAAGAAGGGGTTGGATTCCCTGAAACTAGAGTCACAAACCACTGTGGGTGGGTGTTGGGAGTCAAACCCTAGTCCTCTGGAAGAACAGCCAGTGCTTTCAAGAGCAGAGCCGTCTTTCCTGCCCTATCTCTAGATATTTGTTAATCTATTCAAGGAAGCACTAACTATTACAGAGGTCTATTGATCTCATGTTAGTGTTCTTATTGCAGCAGAAAGAAGGATGTATTGTTGTTAAACCAACACTAAAGAAGCTTAGTGTCTTTAGTGACTTCTGTAGTATTCTGCAATGCTCCAACCTGCTTCAGCCTCCTGAGTGCTAGGATTACAAGCTCTGTTGCACAAAAGCCATGATAAAAACCAACACAGAGCTTATCTGTGTTAAACACAGGTATTGTTTGAAAACTGGCTTGTGGGTTATAGGTTGTGGACTCTTGTAAATTTTTCTTAGCAGTTCTTTTACCTAGAAGCATGGGCGGTCCTTAGCCCTGTTAATACTCTCTTGATGCTTACAGCAATTCTGTAGGAAAAAAAAAAAAAAGGGAACTAGCTGCTGATTGAAGTCTGGAATTTTCTTCATGAAGAAAAATTGCAATGCTTCCTAAGCATGAATGTACATATGGATGACTTTGGAAATTCAGTCTGGACTTAGATTGTGTGCCTTACTGTTACTGTGACAGATGCCTCAGAAAATCAGCTTAAGGAAAGAATAGTTTCTTTTGGCTCATGGTGTCAGAGGTTCCAGCCCAAGGGTGATACAGTCATTGTTTCTGGGCCTATAGTGAGGCAGACAGAATGTTCTGATGGAACAGAGTTGCTCACTTCACAGTGACCTGGAAACAAGTAGGAATAACAGGAGGTTGTGAGGGCAAGGTAAATATGCTTATTAAAGGCATGCATATTCCCAGTGACTAACTTCTTTAAATTAGGGCCCACTTTCCATAGCTCCATCCAGTAGTCTCCTCAACATTTTAAATCTGTCTGTGGCTGAGAGCATTGGTTAGGTCAGAGTCCTGATGATCTAAGTATCTGGAAATTTCCACAGGCACTGTACAGGTTCTGTCCTAATAGTCTGGATGTCTCTCAGTCCAGGCAACATTCAAAATTATTTACCACACTGAGTTATTTGGGGGTGCCAGTAGATGCTGTGAAGTGCTCCAGAATCTACCCTGTTAACATTTTCCCAGTGTGTACCTATCCTCTATCCCTTGAAACAATTTAGACAGTGAGCTTTCTTGTGATTGGAAAATCTGTGCATGGGAAAATATTTGTGTAGGATTAAAACATCCACAGAATTGCATTTCTAGGTTCTACAAATGTTCTCTCGTACCAGAATTTATTGGTACTTGATCTCTTATTTTTGCCTATTTTTTGCTTTGTCTTGTTCAAAATGGAGGTATTTTAGGAAAAACAGATTGTTGAAAGATGGGCTAATAATTTATTAGAAGTGATTAGAATGGTGATAATTAAATTTTGAGAGTACAAATGGAAATTTTTGTTTTTTGAGTTGTCTGGGATTTGTGTTTGTTTTTTATCCTGTACTTTAAAAAAGTATGAATAATTAAAAACAAATTTAAATTGTTTATTTTTATGTGCATGGGAATTTTGTCTGCTTGAATGTCTCTGTATCATGTGCATGTCTGATGCCCTTGGAGGCCAGAAGAGTGTATTGGATTCCCTGGAGTACCTGCCATGTGGGTGCTGGGAACTCAAGTCCTCTACAAGAGCAGTAATTCTTAATGGCTGCACCTTCTCTCTAGTCCCCTGTTAATACTTTTTCTGCCTGAAAATTTTCTTTTAATATTTTTAGTAGTATAGGTCTGGTATTAATAAGTTAGAAGTTTTGATATCTAAACAAGTCTTAATTTTGACCTCTAAGACCCTTAACCATTTAACTGGTTATAGGATCTTGGGCTGAAAGTTTGACAGAACTTTAAACATAGGTGCCTACCTTGTGATTTATACAGAGTTTGTCTTCCTTGTGTATCTCTGTATGGCTTTTTGTTGTTGTTGTTGTTGTTGTTGTTGTTGTTGTT
>JADRCD010175463.1:0-28947 GCA_019843815.1 Montemys delectorum | reverse complement strand
GGGGGGGGGGGCACAAGCAAGTAAACCGACCTACTGTTCCCTAGCAGCTTTGCAGTGAGGCATTCAGTAAGTCTCTGGCAGCCACTGAACAAAGGATGCTGAACCATCAGCTGAATGGTACTGTGAATATGGCCTCCAATAATGAGGTCAATGGAGATAGCAGCACACTGAGGACAGTAGAGAGGCTGGGGAATTCCATCAATGTAGTTAAGCCGACGGTGACTTCACTTTTACTTGGACGAATTCAAGGAGAGTTTCTATGATTTAAGGCAAATGAGGAAACATTGGGCAGCTACACTCCAGCCATCAGCATGGTACAATCAGGGCTCACTCTGGATGGAAGGTCATGGGAGCTGTGAGGAAACAGATACTGAACAAACAGTCCAGAATGTAAATCTAGCACGCCAGCTCTCCTTTGATTGAACTTTCTAAAGTGCCAACATGGATGAGTTTGTAAATGGCAGGCAGCATATTTGCCTGTATAGGACAAACTAGATGGCTCTAACAGTGGTGGCCCATGATATACTGGGGTGGAAGTTAAATGGGAACTGGTGAGGCCTATTTCCTTCTGTCCTCATGGTTCTATTACCGGTCCTGACCAACGTCAGGTACTAGTTTTCCTTCATGCTGGTTTGTTTAACTCTTAGTCCACAGAATTATAAGTGTTCAGTGATCATTAAAGGGTAAATAAGTGGAGGAAGTATCAGGCATGAAAGATAACAAGAAATTTGGTGGTGGCTTGAAGTTCGAAAGGAAAATGATTAATTAAAGATGTCTTTACAAGCCAGGCAGTGGTGGCGCACGCCTTTAATCCCAGCACTTGGTAGGCAGAGGCAGGCTGATTTCTGAGTTCGAGGCCAGCCTGGTCTACAGAGTGAGTTCCAGGACAGCCAGGGCTATACAGAGAAACCCTGTCTCAAAATACCAAAAACCAAACCAAACCAAAACAAAGACATCTTTACAGTAACCATCTTTATAGTAACACTGATTCTAAAGTCTACAAAACGGAACTTCAGTTTTGTTGCTGCTATTGTTATTTACTGCTGCTTTTTTTTTTTTTTTAAATCTTCGTAATCATTCACCTGTGTATTATTACTTCAGTGCCTTGTTCCCTGATGGGATAAGGTGATCTAGTCATTAATAATTCCTTATATTTTGGGTTGTAAGGAATTGACATCCTTGAGATGCTTTGGAAATCCTTATACAAAAATAAATCATTCTGGGGGATCTGCCAAAGCTTAAACATCTCATTTGGAGGGATAGAAAAGAGTTACCCTCTTGTGGAGGGGGTGTGGCTAGTGTCTATTTTAAGATAGCTCCACAGCAAATAGTTGTTTAGTGTAAATTTCTAGTTCTGCAAAGCTCTTCTCTCTCTCTCTCTCTCTCTCTCTCTCTCTCTCTCTCTCTCTCTCTCTCTCTCTCTCCTTTCTTCTTTTTTTCTTCATGAGCCAGGGTCTTAGGGTATGATCCTGGATGGCCTGGAACTTGCAGATATAAGCCTGCCTCTGCCTCCCAAGTGTTAGGATTAAAGGCGTGTGCCGCCATAGCCAGCTTTTCCATTTTTCTACAAATCCGCTACATAATGACTTATGCAGTATGCCTTGGGGTAGTCAGTTCTGGGCCAAGACAAATTATTTCTCTCACAACTGTTATTTACTATAAGAAAAGTCATAGCACTCGTCTGGGGATGATACTTGTAAGGATCACAATATTTCTGCTGTGTCTGAAAGGCTTTCCAAGCCAAATGACAAGACTGTCAGCTGACAGCTATTGTCACAGAGCTCATATTTGCAATACAAGTAAGAAATTGATTAACTAGGAAGATTTATGTTGCCTTAGGTTCAAGCTTCCCTCACCAGAAAGCATATGTTATGACCTATTTGGAGGGTAATAAATATGTGACATTTTTAAAAGCTATTTTTACTGTATAATTCAAGGTGGCACAGAACAGAAATACACATATATAGTTATTGATATGATCACTGCCATCAAACAAGTTTTATTCATCACATAAGATTTCCTTCCTTCCCTCTTAGATCCACTGATTAATTAATTTGTATGCGTGCGTTCTTGGGGAATTTTCAACATTCCCTAAGATACTGGCTATGATCTTTCTTTTCTATAGTATACCTTCAGATTTATTCATCCCATATACCCACAACCCCATATCATTTTTGATAGTCAAGAATGGTATTCCACTAAGACATGTGAGCATTTCTGAGATAACAATATTCTATTTATTAAAAAATTATATTGGCTGAGGAGGTGGATTAGTGGATAAAGTGTTTGCTGTGCAAGCAGGAAGAGCTGAGTTTAGATCCCAGCACTCACAAAGAGAACAATTCAGAGCACACCTGTAATCCCAGCACTAGAAGTGAGGTAGGGGAAAGAGAGGTGGATCCTGGGAGCTCATTGGCCAGTTAGCCTTACTAAATCAGTATCCTCTTAGTAGAGACCCTAACACAAAGAAGAAGAGCAGAGAACCCATTTTCTTGCAATGTCTATCTTCACAAACACCAAGGAAAACACCCTGTATAGGACATGGGAATGCACACAGTTATTTTAACAGAGCATTCAAGACAGTAGTTGGTCAACAGCCTGCAAAGTCAACACACATAACAACACAGAAGAATAAAGAGCTGCAGAACGCTATATCATCATTAGGGAGAAAAACAGCTTAGCAGATTCTAGAAGGTCATAAGTAGACCCTTGTAGAGTTGGGATGTAGCCATCTTTGAAGATGACACTCAGCTAATGCTGGAACTGTTACCACAGGAGTGGATTCTCAGGTCCCTGAGGACTTTTGTGTCACACTTATCCCATAGCACTCAAGGAGAAAGGAAAAGGAGATTCTGGGAATGTTGATGGGAGCTGCAAACCAGATTCAACTAGAGTCCTTTGGAATTTCTAAAATAAGGTGCCACTACTGGAGCAAGGCAGGTGGAGAATTAGAAACCTAAGGAGGCCAGGCAGTGGTGGCACATACCTTTAATCCCAGTACTTGGGAGGCAGAGACAGGCAGATTTCTGAGTTCGAGGCCAGCCTGGTCTACAGAGTGAGTTCCAGAAAAGGCCAGGGCTACACAGAGAAACCATGTCTCAAAGAAAGAAAGAAAGAAAGAAAGAAAGAAAGAAAGAAAGAAAGAAAGAAAGAAAGAAAGAAAGAAACATAAGGAGGCAATTTTCTGTGCTCCTCTTCTGTTTTGAACTTCTGGAGAGTTCCATGGTGATAGTGTCTAGGTGAAAACCTATGGTGAAGGAGAAATGCAGTTTGTAACGAATGGCTGAGTTGCAGAATCTTAGTGGACAGTACTGAGGAGAGTTTGGAAGCCAAAAGACTTTGAATTAATAAGCTCTATTGTGGCAAGTGTAGCTAGTTACCAAAAGCTGGTTTATGTTAACTATGAGGAAGTTTGACACCCAGGAATGAAATAAAAATATGTCTAGCTTTTACTGATGATTAACAAGACTTGACCAGGTTCCAACTAAAATGATGTAAAAATCTGGGTCAACAGAGCCCCTCACAAAGGATTTAACAAGTGTTTAGTACGATTACCCGCCCCACCCCCTCTCAGAATCTGGATAAGATAAGTGATAAATGTCATAGCAGCATTAGAAATAACTATATAATCTGAAAGAGTAACCCTATTTGTATGGCATATTGTGTGCCATTTGTATGGCGTTAGCTCATAGTGTATCCCTTCCTCCATACATAAAGAATCAGCACAGTGAGGGGTAAGAAGATACTCTCAGCTCTACCACCATCTGTGTGTGGAGCCAGTGAGCCAGGAGTTTTGCCGACCAGAAATCTAAGTGGAAACCTATATCTAGTCTTGGGACCTGCTCTAGTAAAGCATCATTTCCCCTACACCTTTCTATAACAATCAAATATTGAAACTCTTGGGCAGCTGATGACTAAGAAGGGATGCCACAGAGATGCTGGTCTTCCTCATTGCTGTAGTCCATAGAAGAAGATGTTGGAAGAAGCAGAGCATGGGTGGAAAAATACTAGCTATACATACAGGCTTGGACTCCACTTCTAGGACACCATATCCACTAACATAATGTGAAAAGTAGGTGTGAAGATGTCCTAGCTCAAGATCCAGAAGAAGCCCGAGACCCTGCGTCCTGGGAATGCAGTATCGTTGGAAAATGGCAGAAGTGTGGGATGAGAGGAAAGAAAAAGAGTCAGGGAGGAAAGAGCAGACAAAAATATTAAGGGGAAGTACAAAGAGCACACAAGAGGTTAAAATATGCATTTAAGAGCAGTAAAAGGGGAGAAAGACTCCTGTAGAAAATTAGAATGAAACGAAAAGAGAAAGTGTGCATGACTCTTCCTTGGTAGAAAGAAGTACAAAATAATAATAATAAAATAAATAAATAGAAAGATGAGAAATAATGGCAGGAACTTAGAGAATGGAAGGCTAATTAACTACTAATCATTAATTAGTAACAACATGATTAGTAACTGAGTAATTATTCTTAGGAGAAATAAGTATAAATAAAAGCAGTAGCTAATATGTGAGGACTAGGGAGAACTTCATAGTTGCCTTGGGTTGAAGTAAATCACAAACCAATGGAATTAAGAAGGGGCTAAAAGCTAATCAAAAGTAATCATCATTGGCTAGTCTAAAGACGGAATGAGGAAAGACTCATAAAATTGTAAAAGGGAAAAGGATCATCACAATAGACACAACAGAATTAAGAGGATCAAAAATTACTATGAATTATAAATTATAGGGCAAAAAATTGGTTCATCTGGAAGAAATGGATAAATCCATATATATAAGCCATTAAAAGTGTATGCTGAAGAAAGAGAAATTAACAACCTGTCACAAAATTGAAGTAGTGGCAACAGTAATTTTTTAAAAAGGAGGGAGGGAGAGAGAAAGAGAAATAAAAATCCAAGACTCAGGGTTTCACTGGTAGATTCTTCCAAATATTTCATGAAGAATTCGTAGTGGTTCTTCTCAAACTTTTCAAATGGTATGATGTCAGCATTGCCCCAGGGCTCAAGGCAGATAATCACACAAGGGCAGAGAATGACAAGCCAGTCAGTGTTCCTCGTGATGGTAGAGCACAATCCTCCAACAGAACAGTAGCAAATGCAGTCCAAGGGCACACTGAGAAGGTTTCCCACAGGGCCTGATGGGTTCCACCTTGGAGAGCTAAGGTTGTGTGTGGATTAGTGACCATCATATACCATATCAACAGAATGTAGGCTGAAAATCATTCATGACCTCAGCAGATACAAAGAAAGCATGCCATCATAGTGAAGGCTCCAATGAGCTAGACGTAGAACGAGTTTATACTAATATATTGAGTCCTGTATATAACAAGGAACAGTCATTCCAGACTGAATAAAGAAGTAAGTATCAGTTACCAGCCGGTTTATCTCAATTATAACACTGCACAATCTTTCCATTTGGTGTATCCTTGTTATGGAATATTACACAGACATCAAAAAAAAAAAAAAAAGATAAGGAGTTTATTTACATAGGAAAATGTTTGGTCCATCGTTACAAAGTGGTTAAGATAGTACTCAATGCTGCAGGCACCAAATGTTTGTGGATACAATTCAAACTCAAATGTGTACTAAAAAAAATTTTGAGTGATAATACAAAATGTTGGCTATCTGCTTTTTGAGTAGGAAATTACTTGAAATGTTTTCTCTT
Source organism: Montemys delectorum (assembly GCA_019843815.1). Taxonomy (NCBI): domain Eukaryota; kingdom Metazoa; phylum Chordata; class Mammalia; order Rodentia; family Muridae; genus Montemys; species Montemys delectorum. The sequence goes on along the minus strand of JADRCD010175463.1, from coordinate 23,273 downwards.
AGATTTCCTAAGTTTTCTAAATGATCCTGCTCCGTGTGAGTAATTAGTACATTTTCCTAATGACTCAAAATTAAATGATGATTTCCATAAGAAGCTAAAACACAGTAAAACACATTTCAATGCTTGCAACTCAAATGCCAGTGTGGTGGAGCGATAGGCCACAGGCCCTGGAGCCAGAAGGGCTTGGATCCTTCTAGACTCTGTTACTCACAGACGTCTTACCTCAGGCAGGTCATTTAGCATCTCTGATGCTGCATCTGTAAATTGCTTTGAGGATTAGCAAGCATGTAAATCTCCCAGCCCTGTCTCCAGCACATGCACACAGTCAGTAAAGGGTTAATCCCATTGTCACTGCTGTTCTCAAAGCCAAGGGAATTGGCCCAGAGATGAGAGGCAGATTTGGCTGGCTTAGGAGAAGTGTGGATTCTTAAGAATGTTTTGTGTATAGTGTACCGTCTTGCACAGCATAGATTTGATCCATACTTCCACCCACAGAGAACAGTCTACTAGAATTGTGAGTGAGTAGTCCTCGTGCCCTTCTGGGGACAGGAGAGGTAGGTCCTTCAACTTGCATGATTGCAGTGCTCAGCAGGAGATGTGCTAGGTAACAATTGCTCAGAAGAGGAACAAAAGGTGGAGTTAGCTTTTTTGCTCCCTGCTCCTTCCAGTTATGTTTTTAATTCCAAATGCTCTTCCCTGTGTGACCTGGGCTCAGCAAAGCACTGACCACTCAATGGGCTCAGCTAGGCACATTCCGCCGACTACCTCCCTCATGTGTCAGCTTACTGCGGGAATTCTCTCCTTCAGTAGACAATAATATACATGTCCATCACATTCCTTCTTATGGATGATGCAACCTACCTAAATTTAACTCAGGCCATATGAAAAGGGACTTTAAACTTGAACTTGAGTCCATACAAACCCACAATTGATGCTGTCTAGACACACAGCTTTCCTGCTTCTGTGTGTGTGTGTGTGTGTGTGTGTGTGTTTGTGTGTGTGTTTTGCTGTCTCACTTGTTGCTACCAATTTTTATGGGTTGAATTTAAACCCTTTAAACAATGCCGATGGGGAGAACAGCACAGCTTTGATAAACTGGAGACAATATTTGGTGAAGTGTGCGTCCTCAACGGAGTCTTGTTTTCTTCAACTGCATTGCTGGGAATGCTTTGTAGCCTTCCTGCATTTCCTGTCTCTAGACCGTGAAGGCAGGGCTTCTGGTATACCTGCCCAGAGCAGGTAACCCTCACATGTTGATGGGAACTGTGTGTCTCCACTGAGTGTCCTTGAGAACACACGAATGGAAAGGATCTTTTCCTCACTAGCACATTCGACAGTAGCAAATCTGTAAGGAAACTTCAGCTCTTGGCCCGCTGTACCTGGGCACATATCACCCCAGTAGTGGTTTGACCCAGGATTTGGAGACAGAAACTCAGGTTGCTTGTATGCATGAGCACATGCAAGGGAATACAGCTTCGTCTACAAGCAGCTTCTGTCATTCAGTTATGTGCCTTTTTAAAAAATCACTGTGCAGGGGCTGAGAATGTGGCTCAGTGGATAGAATGCCTGGGTAAGAAGGCCCTGACTTCCATCTCCAGCATTGCAAAAGCCAGGAATGCTGGCAAAGACCTGGAATCCCAGTGCTTGGAAGGTGGAAATAGGATAATCAGAAGTTCAAGGTCATCTTCAGCTACATAGCTCATGAAAGCCTGTCTTAATTCAATTCAATTCAATTCATTCATTCATTCATTCATTCATATCGCAGTGGTTTCCCCCTTTACTTGGTATCTTCCTTGTTATTTCATATGAGGTCTGAGTAGAAATTCCTTTTTTTTTAATTGAAAAAGTTACATATGGTTACTGTTTACAGCATGATGTTCTGAAATCTGTATACCTGGTGGGTTGCTGTTTGTGCTGAGAACACATAATTTCTACCATCTTTGCATCACTCATGGATACAATACATGGCCATGAATGCAGGCACCATGTACAGCTAGTCTTTTGAACTTCTGCTGTCTGTTCATTTGCTGTCAACACCATGCGACCCGAGACTCACCCTAAGCCTGGCCGTGCCCCTGAACACTGACTGTTGTGTGCTACCCAAAGCAACAAAGAGCTGGGAAGAGGTGGGGAGAAGAAACAACACAAGACGAAATGAACACCTTTCAAACTCTGGGCTCTGAGTCATGAGTTAAGTCCTTCAGCGTGCACCTCCATGGGAAGAAAAGCCTGAAATATTTCCTTAGCTCAGGGTCACCCAGCGAGAGAAAAATGAACGCATCAGGGTTGTGTGGTGTGTGCACACTTGTGTGAATACCTGTGTGTGTCTCTCCATGTTTGTTCATGTGCACGTACCACTGTTCATGAATGCCTCTGTGTGTGTGTGTGTGTGTGTGTGTGTTTGTGTAGGTGTGTGGGGCTGGGTGTGGGTGTGTGTACATGGCCCTGTGTAGGTGTATACAGTGTATGTCTACCTATGAATGTGTGTGTCTATGTTTATGGGTGCCTGGGCATGTGTGTATGTGTATGCACATGCATGTCTCTGTGTGTATGTGTGTGTGCCCTCGAGTATGCACCTGGGTCAGTATACATGCCTGGGGGTGTGTATGTGAATGCCTGTGGGTGTGGGAATGTCTCTGTGTGTGTGTGTACGTGCCTCTGTGTCAGTATGTTCATACCTTTGTGAGGGCATTCATATATCTTCATGTAGGTGCGTGCATACGTCTCTGTGTGTGCATGCTTCTGTGTGTCTTAAAAGCCGATTAGCAATGGTAAACATCCTGCTTTTGTAAACGGCCACCGTCCCTTATTCAGCTTCATAATTTTACTTTAAATAAATTTAAAGAACACTGAAAGACAGACATGATGAGATTTATAAAAAAATAAAAATAAAAAACAAGAAGGGGAAAGACAGCTGCTAGCCTTTGGGTGCATGCACACCTGAGTGCTGTTGGGAAAACATGCCTTTTCCTGAAGCTAGCAGCATTCTTCACACTGGCCAATGTGTCCTGCTTAAGGAGCACTTTTGTTTGCATAAATAAAACCCTGAAAACAACCCTGCTGCGTTCTTCCACAGAGGAGGCACGCAGCGTACCTGTAACGTGAGCTGCTGTTTGCATGCTGTTTTTATTCAAGGCAAAACATAAACCGGGGAAGGAAAAACAGAAAGTGATGAGTAGCACCACGGCTACATTTTCCAGGAACATATGGTGGATGTTTAAACGGAGCCCTGTCAGCTCTGAATTCCCCAGGTGCTTGCCTTAGCCTTGATGATAAGGTTGCTCAGCTGAGGGATTTCCCATCTCTTGATATTTTGGTCCTTTGGAAAAAAATATGAGAGTGCTTCTTCTCTCCTGAGCTCATGTCGACAGAACATCTGAAAAGTGTTTTACTGTGATTGGCACCTCGGAGGTTGGCGGAGCTGTTCTGATGGGCGTGGCTTCTGACGGGCGTGGCTGCTGTCCTCAGGCCAGAAGGCTGTTTTCTCACTACTACTCCCCCTTTCCCCAAAAAGCCAGAGTAGGGGAAGATGGTTCTGTTTTTAACCGAATGAGGCGTGTCCATGAATTTATCCGGAGGACATCGCTTCTCACAAGCCTTTCTGCCCTCGATCTGGTGAGGGTCCCACATAGGCTAAAGCCACAAACTTTAAAACCCAGGAAGCATCCAGAGATGAGAGAGTCTGCTTTCCCTCCGATTTCAATGAGGTTAGATGTCTTCCATTTAGGCTTCTGCTCTTTTAGTTTTTGGTTTTCTCATTCAAATGTTTACATAGACAGTCAGAGCTCAGGGATAATTTAGGAATTGAGGGTGAACTCATTGGGATATTGGTATTATATACACAAATGGCTTCAGTTTCAGAATATAAACAATTTGATTTTCAGAATATGACCCCTCCACACACACACTCTGCCCAATGGCACAAAGATAGCTGGACCCTCTGTCCTCACTGAGGCCAGCCTCTATGGTTGTTTGAAATGTTCAGGGAGTAAAAACAATAAAGATTCAGAAGTGGAGTTTTTGAGATTTCTGGGTAATATTGGGTATCCTAAAGCAGAATTCTAGGTTTCACTTCAGCAGATGTGGCACTTCTGAATTTACAAAGGGCATTACACAGTGCAGAACAATCTGACCAGGGTCCATTTTATCTGGAATTTTGATGATAATTGAGATTTATGAAGTTGTTATCAAAGGTAGAAACTCTCTCACAAAGTGAAGTTTAGGAAACGCAGAGAAGAAAACTGAAATGAAATTTTGCTGAATTAGACATCTAGAAATAATGTCGTTATACATTCTAGGTACCTGGGCCTGGCTCTTGGGAAAGCTCAGTCAGTAACATATTTGCTAGGTGAGCATGGTAACAAGGGTTTGTTCTCCAGAACCTACACACACACACACACACACACACACACACACACAGGTGCATGTGAATGCACTCAATGATGCACACTTGTAATCCCATTACTGGGAAGACAGACACCCTGGAGGATTGTACCAGGCGTATCCCTATAGCTCAGTAGCCAGCCAGCATTATCTTCTAAGCCAATCCCAAGCTAGTGAGCTATTTTGTCTCAAAAATAAGGTGGGCAGGGAAATGGGGAGAAGAATCAATAGTCAAGAGCAGCATTGCTACTTATTGGTCTTACAGAAAACCTAGGTTCAGTTCAAAGTATCCACATGATAATTTACAACCGTCTATAACTGTAGTTCCCTTAGTCTCTTCTACTATCTTCTGACCTCCACAAGTACCAGGCATACACAAGGTATACACATATATGCAGGCACATACTCATACACATGAAATAAAAATAAATAAATCTGAAGAGCAAATAGACACCAAGATGATAGCTCCATAGCACCAACACCCTTGGTTGGTCTACAGCCTCTACATGAATGCACACAAGTCAACGTGCACACCTTAACGTACACACACCCACACTGCTGACATCCATCCAAGGACAAGACACCAGCCTTCCTTAAGCATGACAAGGTCAAGATTGGCATCAATGAGGTTACAATCTTCTCAGGTGAGGTGTTTGAACAGTAGCGAAGCATGGGTCAGTCCTCATTTCAGTTTGCTTGTCTGTGGTTTCCTGGCTCAGTTAGTTACACCTTTATTTATTCAACCACTGCTCCAGTTCTCTTCATTGCTCAATGTTCACCACATACAAAGCACCGGGTCTGACTCTTCCACTGAAACTTACAGATTTTATTTTAGATGTTGATTAGATCATTTTGAATAGATGGAAACTTCGAGATTTGATATTGATGATATTTTAAATAAACCTTTTTGGACTCCTATGAAGTTCTTGGAGTTATGTGAAATTTTATGTTTACTTTTTCCCTGTATTTAAGAATACAGATTCTTCTCCCCCCTCCAAATTGTTTATGAAGTAGCAGGAATGAATCTTTGTTCCCAGTGGAAGAAAGCCTTTGAACTATCAGGCCATGAGCTGTAATGCCAACCATGCACCAAGGAGATAAAGCATTTGAGCCACAGGTTTGGCTGCTGTACAAAGCCCTGTGGCGAAATCCCAAAGCTCAGTGGAATCTTTATCCTCAGTTTTACTTGTAAATGTTCTGCCCTGTCTTAGTTAGGGCTCTGTTGCTTTGAATAAACACCATGACCACAGCAACTCTTATTTAAAAAACAAACAAACAAAAAACAAAAACAAACAAACAAAAAAAAACCATTTAATGAGGGCTGGCTTACAGTTTGGAGATTCAGTCCCTTATCATCATGGCAGGATGCAGGCAGACATGATGCTAGAGGCAGAGCTTAGAGTTGGAGGATCTTGATCTGCAGGCAGCAGAAGGAGGCTGTACCATGTATAATATGAGCATATATGACCTCAAAGTCCCCCTCCACATTGACATACTTCCTCCAACAAGGCCACAACAACTCCAGCAAGGCCATATCTCCTAATAGTGCCATTTTCCATGGCCAAACATTCAACACATGAATCTATGGGGGCTATTCTTATTGAAGCCACCACCTGCCCCTATTAAGGATAATCTTATGTCAGCATATCTAACCCTCCCAAAGAGTTGAGAGGTAAATAGGTAGCTATCCTATTTCAGAAAAGAGGAAACTGATGCTCACAGAGATGTTGTGCCTTCCACTGGGTGCATACAAGATATACTTGCTATACAAATGAATTCTAGCACACACAAGGGATTTAAAAGACAACTTTTAAATCAACCTATAAAAGAAGTATTTTCAAGTTCTGAATAACAGAGGTAGTCTCAACAGATGGGTAGATGAGGAGATATAAAACGGATGGTTTCAACATCAGGGGTCGGGATTACTATACTGCTATCAGCTCACACAATCAACATGATTCTAGTCTGGGAGATACTCAACAGGTAAAAAGATGCTGGCTACACAAGCCTGAGGACCCAAGATTGATGCCCAGAACCTGTGTGGTGGCATGCCTCTGTAATTCTAGCCCTCTTACAGTGAGGAGGGAGGTAAAATTGTTCTCAAATTCCAAGGCCAGTTAGTCTGGAGTACACAGAGCAGTGGGAACCAAAAAGCATGGCTTGGTAAGACAGAGGGAGACAGCCCATTCCTGAAAGTTGTCCTCTATGGGTAGTGGCACATGCCCATGCTCACACACATGCATCATATGCACAAGACACACACACACACACATATACACCACACGCTCGTATATCATATACCTGGAATAATAAGTCAAATTAAATTGAAAAATGAGTTAACATAACTTTACAAATCCTCTACAACCATATTCTCAGAATTCTACATTAGGAGACTTTATTGAGACCTACTGACTTTAAGGTCACTGGGAATGGGAAGAAATGGCATGGTTATAACAGCCTTGGTGATCTTTAGGACTGTATGGACAACACATCATTGCAATCAGGGGGAAAGGACCAATAACAGCACTTAAAAGATACAGAGAAGCCAGGTGTAGTGGTACAGACCTTTAATCCCAGCACTTGGGAGGTAGAGCTAGACAGATCTCTGTGAGTTTGAGGCCAGCGTGGTCTACATGAGTTCCAGGATGGGCAAAGCCACATAGCAAGACCCTTTCAAAAAAAAAAAAACAAACAAACAAAACACAGGCATAAACAATGGGATTTTTTTTAATAATCACTATCTCAACATCAAATACCAAAGGAGAAATTAGACTGACTGAGGATATTTACCAATTTAGTCACTCCTTGCAAATGCAAAGAAAAGTTGATCTACTTCTGATTAATAGTACAGGAAGTGGGGAAAACTTCAAGGAGGTTTTGCTGTTGAACTGGCCTGGCTAAAGGCACATAAGACTTCCAGACTAGACTTCTTAGATGATTTTCCTCACAACTTCATTTAGCCTAGAAATTTTTTATGTAAACTATATGTAGAGCTATGCAAAACAGACATACAAATCAAATACTTACTGATAATAAATCATAAATTTATTTTAAAGTAAATTTGGGCATATGTATATTCTTACCATTTATTAAAGGTGAAAGCAAATTTATGTACTAATGAGATGGATGTGACCATACTTCTGTGACGAAGGCAGTCTTGGCTGAAAATTTGATGCTTCAGGATGTAGGGCATCTTTGATGTTTTTAGAGTTGATTGATATTTTGGTTTTGCAATCATCAATCATGATAATACAACTTTGCATAAATATGCAGTATAAGGTGGTAGAACTGTCCATAGGATATTTCAGAAGTTGTTGGAAAATCTGTTGTAACCCCAAGCCAAAATTCATGTGTTGAGTTTCTTTAAGTGGAACAGAGTTCAGCAACACAAACAGCAATTTTAAAAACCAAACATGCTTAGGCCTGGTGTGGTGGTACATGCATTTAATCCCAGCACTCAGGAGGCAGAGGAAGGCAGATCTCTGTCAGTTGGAGGCCAGCCTAGAGTACATAGTGACTTCTAGACAGTAAAAGCTACATTTTGAGATCTTGTGTTTTTTTGTTTGTTTTTATAGAATCAAACACTCTGACACAATACAATCTAAAGACATGATTATTTATACTCACTGAAGAATGATAACCAGATAATATTTAATGTTAGTTTAAGGGGGGGAAAAAAAGACCCACAAGGTTGCAGTTAAGTCATAGGATATTATACAAATAAGTGCTGAGACATCTCTGGTTTAATTTACATTCAATTTTAAGTTAATTTTTGCATACTTTCAAATCAGAAATATTTTACTATTACAAGATTGATGAAATCCCCACATTCACTTACATGACCTTAAATGGGGCCAAGGCCTATCTCAGAAGCTACAGTCTAGACTAGCTGTTTCTCAGCCACTTGCTAAGGACACTGTGAGAAGCAGAAGTTCTCTTTGAAGGTCCACTGTCACTGTTTGGGCTGTTTCTTGCCAGACAAACTGAAGAGGCTCATCCAGGCCTGTCTGTTGAATGCTGGCAGAATTGCTACTACCTCCGTCAGTACTTAATTTGAACCCATGTTGAAGCGGCTTGTGGCTGTCTTGTGGACTTGCTTATAAACCCCGATTCTACCTCGACATGCATTCATTCACTCGTGCATTCTGGAAATGTTCATCTAACTTTTACTGTGTGGACCTTCCCCATCACTTCCTCTGCACTCTTCTCTGGAAAGGGAGTGGTGGTTACAAAGAACAGTGAGTCTCCCTTCCTTGTGCTGCTTATAGCCCGGTGTAGGGAAACCTGAGGCAAATGCCCAAAGGCAAAGCCTAAGGAGCTTTGAGGGTTTATATTACTAGGAAATTAACCTAAGCTGAAAGGTTGGCAAGGATTCACCAAGAGTCTGAAGCAGGAAGATGCAGGCATTGACAGACGTGAGGTGGGATGCATGGGAGGAAGCTAGGATAGTGTGCTCAGCAGCAGGAGTATGGCATTGTCCTGGAACTAAAAGAGCAAAAGGAAGCAGGAACAGCACTCATTTTCACAATGGAGCAGGAGGCCTCTGGGTGCTCACCCAGCCATCTGGTATACCAAGGGAGTGGTAAACACCTCTTTCTGCAGCTGAGAACTATAGGAAGCCGCAGAAGTGTGGGCAATGCAGAGGCTAGACCAATCCACAGCCTCCTCTATGGTCATCCTTTCCACTTTGGTATGTAGAACAGGCTGAAATAGGGCCAATACATGCCCAAAGCCTTTAATCTACATAAACTTCCTATATTACTGAACTACTTTTTGATTTTTTTCCATTTTATTGACAGTGTACTAGAACATCATATTTGAAACGCTATTTGTTAAACTCGCCACCCTACCCCACCCCCACTTCCTCAGTGTTCATATGGATGACACACTGTCTTTAGCATATCTCATTGAGATGTGAAAAGATTTAGTTTCTCCTTGCTCCACAATAGGACGTTTAGGTGTGTTTTAACCCTGGATGACAGGACCTGTAAAATTGCATTCTAATCTATTCTTTTATATATGGCAGCAATAGAAGCCAGGGTAGGAGGACACATTCTGTGACTTTCAACCCCAATTAGGTGAAAATCCCCTTTTACAAAGAGTAGGAAGTCTCTGAAGTATTTGTATTAAGAATAATGCATGTTGCTTAGGTTGTTAAAGAAATATTGATTTCTGACCCTTCCCTAGAATACTCAGCTTTCATTTTTTTGTCTTTTTACATAAATTGTGTATATTGTGTTCCCCTTGGGGAGAACTTAAAAGCACTTTGTGTCATGAGGACTCCATTCTGGGATCTTATTACTTTGAGATGAATAAATGGGAGACTGGAGCAGACCTATTTTTTTCCCCTATCAAACAAGGAATACAAGTAAAATGAGGCTGAATTTGGCCCCAGAACTTCTGGAGTTCGAAGCCAGTTTCTTACGGCCAAATTTAGCTTCCAGTTTTCAGTTGACGAGGCGCGTTGGCATATAGGAAATCTAATTTTTGTTCAGTGAGTCTTCTTAGATGTTAAGATAATTCTAGAACTTCTATTAGCAGATGTTGCCTAAGCATGTCTTCAAGACTGGCTGCGAATTCTCACTCAGAAAACAATGCACCTAAAAGGTCCTTCACACCAGCCTTCCAGGCATGGGAAGAAATGGGCTGGCACCAAATATTTCAATATGTCACAGGAAGTGAAAGATGGTAAACAGGTTTTTATGTTCTGGCTGGTTTGGGGGTGTTGTTGTTTCTTTTTTTCTTTTTTTTTCTGCTGATACTAGTCAGAGACCAATAAGTCAATGTTATAGCCCCACACCTCACTCCTCATACATACCCCTGGGATTTGAATTTTAGTAACCTCCTTGGAAATTTCTACTTTGATTTTGGTTTAAGCTTTTGGTTTCTAATTGCTTGAACTCATAAGATGAGAAAATGAAACTTCTGAATGTTTCTTATCTATTTATCTGTTGATTAAAATGTTGCTTTAAACACATTTAATATTACTAATTAATTTAATCACACATATTGTAGTTGCATTAACACATTTTCTATTATCTGCTCTGATGCGATACAGTGTCCTCCCACAGTCACCTTAACTTAAAGCTTTAATTGCTTTTCCCCAAGCCTCCGCTCATGTTTGATTTATCTGATTTCTTTGTATAAAGATTCTCCAGTTTACGATGTGTACACAAGTCATTAAATCGGTGTTCGTGCTTCTGCAGTGAACTTGCCAACTGGCTACAGCAGGCATCCCAGTATGAATTTATGATGGGGTAATAAAGACAAGTGTCAGAAGCCCCTTGTCTATGAGGACATCACTTTCCCTGAGCTGTGTCAGAGAGGCTGACGCGGATGCTCCCACTCATTTCTAGAGCGAAGGACAAAGCTAGCCTTCAGAGTTTCCAGATTATAGACAATCTTTTTCTGCAGAATGGAGTGTGTGTGCGAGACAAAGAAAGACAGATAGGTGAAGATGGAGATAAAGTGTTTACACTTTGAGATGAACCTGCATTGTAGTTGGGGATTTAAGAAAGGCTTTGTTTTCATCAATCCAAATAGACACTTATCTAATAACTACCAGGACTGTAGAAGTGACACAGAATTCTTCAGTCAGTATGCTGTTGGAAGAAATGGGTCTTTATCATCTCTTTTATTGGTATTTTATTTTGCAAAACATAAGCCAAGTAAGACAAAGTACTCCAGTACTGATCATAAGATAAAACTCACATCTTTTAAATTTTATTTGTTATTGAAAGATCGTCAAAGATGGTCGCTGTGAGTTTAGTTTATTAACAAGGAGCATTAGTCTGCTGTAATCTGTGACCTGGACCAGAGACACGCTGATGGAAGCTCACTGTGTCCGTGTGCTATCAATCCTGCTTCCTAGCCAGCTAGATGGTTCAGTCATTTTCAACCTTCTTACTTCTCATTAGCATTGGAAGTTGGAAGTCCGGAGAGTTGGTTCTTCGTATTTAATATACAGCACAGAAGATGTATCTTGACACATACCTGACTCCACATGGTCCTGGGCATCTGTACATTTGGGTTGTTTTGTTTGTTGGTTGGCTGGCTGGTTTTTTGTTTTTTATTTTTTTCCCAAGACACGGTTTTTCTGTGTAGCCCTGGCTGTCCTGGAACTCACTCTGTGTAGACCAGGCTGGCCTCGAACTCAGAAATCTGCCTGCCTCTGCCTCCCAAGTGCTGGGATTAAAGTTGTGCGCCATCACTGCCGGGCTTTGTACATTTGTTTTGATGTAAAAGTTAATGTGCAAGTAACAGAGAAATTAAGGTAAAGTTAAAAGGTAAGAAACAGGCAGGAACACGTCGAATATGGGAGACTCACTCCCAACTTAGCAGAAAAGAGTTAGATGGCCAGGGATGCAGAGAGAAGAGAGAGGAAAAGATATTCATAATGGTGTTGAAGTTTGCACAAGAGAGGAAAAGATTCTCTAACATCATGTGGTTTTCAAACAGGCAAAAACAAGACATTTTTTTCTTCCCCCTTACTGTAGATGTCAGAGCAGACACACTAGAGGAGAGATAGTGAAACTCATTTTTATCCACATCGCCTCCCCAATTCTCACCCTTTCTGGGATCTGTTTTCTTCATGTTGAGAAAATTCAGATAATTAAATGTAGTTGAGTTCAGGCTAAGAGAAGAAAATATATTATGCAATGAACAGGACTGTAGCTGATGAGATCTTTTTACAACCCTTACAAACCAAAATGATGCCTTCATGAAAGAGCCTTTAGATGCCTTCAGAGTGAAAACCTAACTCAAAAAGAGGACTTTTTGGAGGGCCTGCACTATGTAGTGTGGCACATCCCTATTGATGCTAGTTTGCATCTCAATATTGAGAAAGAAGCGAGGGGGACATTTCTTTTAATAGTTAAGAATTTCACATATGCATACAGTGTATTTATTTCATATTTATTCCCACCTCCCCCTTGATCCCAAACATATCCCCTTCTACCTTCCTGTCAGGAGGACTATTTTTGATTATCAGCAGTCATCCACTCAATGGGACCTTCCACTCCACAGTTAAGAATGAAGCACATGGCAGAATAGAGAAAGAGTTGGAATAGAATCCCTCTCATTGAAGACCCCACTCTTCACCCCTCCTCCCTGCAGTGGAATGTTGTATAGAACCTCTGCTCCATGGGAAAAATAAGTGTCACCCCAATGGTATAGTATTTTTTTCCCAGACCAGTAACTCTGGTTTTTTTCTTTTTTGATTTTGTGTTTGTTTGTTTGTTGCTTTGTTTTATTTTTGTTTTTTTTTTGTGAGTTTTTTGTTGTTGTTTGGTTTTGTTTGTTTGTTTGTTGTTGCTTATTTGTTTTTTTCCCCAAGACAGTGTTTCTCAGTGTAGCCATGGCTATCCTGGGACTCAGGTTGGCCTTGAACTCACTTAGATCCACCTGTCTCTGCCTCCCAAGTGCTGGGATTAAAGGCATGTATCACCACCCTCCTGGCTCAGTAACTCTGTTTTAAACAAAAACAAACTGGATCCAAAACTTCACCAGGTATATCCATTCCTTTCCTCAAGAGGATCAGTCATCTCTAGGACCATGAATCTCCTAGAAGATTTTCAGAGCTACCAAGAGATATCCCATCAGGCAACATAGGCTTTGAAAGACTCCCGTTGTGCACAGCTGTATCCTCAAGTCCCCATCTGAACCTCAGTATTCCCTCTTCTTCTACAACTACACAACTCTTAGCACAGCCTTTCCACCATTTAGGCTGAAGAACTTCCTGCATTAACAGAAAGCTTGGCTTCCATTGGCAGGGCAAATCTGGGAGATTTATTTCAATTTCCATTTTTCAACTCCCAAGTCTATTAGCAATCTTCATAATACACTTGATTCTAACAGCAAAAACAGATTTTATCAGTATTTAATATAATAAAAACTCATTAAAGTGTGAATGTCTTTGTGTGAGTGTACATGCATTCGAAGGATGAAATTGTGTGCCCACCACCACCAAATGCAAAGAGAAATGAAAAATAACTTCTAAATATTTGTCACAGAAGCTTGATTTGAAGAATGGTAGGGCAGTCAGAATAGGATTTGTTCTGATGCTCTGAGGAAATAGTCACATAAATCTCAGTGGCATAACTCAATAAGAGTTTTTTTCCCTCTACACCAAAGTCAATAGTGTGTTCATGCTGCCTTTGGAGTCTCTGCCCATCATATGCAAGCCAACGGAAGGCACCCTACCTAAACAGGAATCCCCAAGATGGCACCTGAAGAGAGTTAACCAGGGCCTTTATATCAGCCCCAAATCACATATACCACTCAATCGTAACAATTCATCGGGAAATGCCCAATTTGTGGGGATGACAATCATAGAAGTCCTGGGAGGACATTGTCTTCCCAAAAAAAGGTGTGCCCAAAATAACAGGAAGCACTGGAAATACCTCCAAGTTGGCAGCGTGTTGTTGCAGGTGACCATAGTGGGATCATATGGACAAAGAAAGAATGTGCTTTGATTAGGATTTTACATTCGTTGCCAAGTCAGGGTATGTTACATTTGGAAATATCACTTGGGGCCAGCTTGTGAAAAGCCTTAGGATGAAGGCCAAGACTCCATTTTATCGGTGACGGGGAGACATACAGGCTTTGAGAAGAGAACGGATCTTTCATTGGTGTCTTGAGGAACTGCTCACGGTCGTTACTATAGTCCAGTTGTACTCAGTCTTGAGGTAGGAAGAGTTAACAATGGCATTCAGGTGTCCTTGAGAAAATGCAAAGATAAAATGCAAAGGACTTGACTAATTCTTTTCTCCCCCTTCACAGGCCCCAGCTAAATAACCTTTTAGTACTCTCACTTTTTTCAACTAAAATCTCTTTAAAGAACTCATCGCTGATAGAAAAAAAAAATAACAGGCTGAATAATCACATAGTACAGAAAACATTTGCTGGTGATATTCGTGAGCATTTCAAATGTGTTAAGCTATGTTAGGATCCTAGGACTGATGCAGAGAACTCCAGCTACGTAGTAGTGCAATGGAAATGATGGATGATTCTGGTTTATGACTATATTTGCCCATTATGAATAAATAAATAGCCACTATTTGTTATGCGATTAATTACTGTGTGTCAGGCACCATGTCAGTGCCTAAGCCTTTTAGCATGACCCATAAGGCTCAGGGTGATCTGGTGCCAACAACTATGCAGCTCCATCCTTCTTAGCCCTTGTCTCGCTCAAGCAGGACTCCGGGCTCTTTGCCATTGCTGCCTCCCAGCTGGCTCTGACTCCACTTGAGTCTGCTCAAATGTCACCTTCTCAAAGCGGTCTCCTTGTCCCACCCTCTATAAAACAGCAGCATCTCCAGTCACTTTCTCAGTAGAATGCCTGTTTTTCTTCATAAAAGTTCCTGACGCCATATAGACTATATTCTCTGTTTTTAGCTTGCTGCTTATGTCCCTCTCTGGGATCTAAGATCCAGGAGGTCAAGGACGAATGTCTCCTGGAATAGTGCCTGGCACTCAGAAACTACTCACTCAGCAAATAAATGGCTAGTTTATACTGCACCAATCCAGTGGAAAACTCATGTTTTAGGGGGATCCAAGAGCTTCTTCAGTTCACAGACAAGTCCTCCACAGGGCCAGGAAGAAACCCAGGTCTCTGTGAATTCAGAGCGCTTTTAGATGTAGTACTTTCCTGAAACTTTACACCAAGATCTTGGCAATGGCAAGTTAGTGGCAAGATTTTTTTTTCTTTAAAAATGCAGGTGTCATAACAGACATGGTGGCTTATACTTGTAATTTCAGCATGTGGGATACCAAAGGAGGGCCACCATTTGTTCAAAGCTAACCTGGGTATAATGGTGAATTCTTGTCCAGCCTAGACCAGGAGTCAGTTCAAAAACACAGAAAAAAACAAACAAAAGATTTTAAAAAAAAAATTACAAGTCCAGAAATCAGATGTGAATGCTTTGAGCCATTCTATGACACTAATGTACTTCCTTAAGAATATCATCAATATTTTTGTCTAAAGAGGTGAATATGCTGCCCCTCCTCCCTCCTTGTGGAACTAATTGAGGGTGATCTTGCAGTGGATTTGCTCACATGGGCCAATGTTTCTCCTGTGGAGTGGGCTGTGTCCCAAAGAATTAGCCCTCCTCAAAATGAATTATTAACCCCAGAATCCTGGCCAAATTCCCACTTGGATAGCCTAGAAACTGTTCAAAACTTGGAATCCATTGAAATGAGCCTGGCTTGATTGCCGTCTCGGCATCGATGGTGATATAATAGAGTTTCTCTAGAGATTTGCATGTGTATTATTCTAGCGCATATAGGCTCACTTTATCTCTTAATTTTTTAATGTTCATCCCCTCGTGAGATATGGCCTGAATTTCTTTATACGTTTTCAGTTTTGTTGTTTTAATTTTCCTGTAGGAACAACTATGGATGCCTTTTTCCCAGGGCTTGCCAATCCTTTTTCCCACTTGAATGACTAGTGAGTCTCCTGGTCACTAGCACAGCATGTTGGAGACATTAGCCACAGAATCTCCCAGCTCTCCAGCTCTCCGGGACAAGCGTTGCCGGGGTTAGAGGCAAGATGTGCTTGCTGGCACTTTTGTCATTGTTCACGTTTCTTCAAGCTTTGGAAGTACATATAATTTCCGAGAATTTAAACAAACTGACCTGCTGGTGATGACATTTAGGGGTCCTACGAACATCCAAAAATTACAGCTCTTAACTTCTTCAGCTGTTTTATCATTAGTTGTAGACCAGCTGTGGTAGCCATGAGTAGGTATACCACAATGTCATGGGCATTCTTGATAGAGAGGATTATTCAGACTACTAAATCATTTTTCTTAGGTAAAATTAAAACAAACATGCACTGGCTTAGCCTCGAAAGGCGTCTCAGTAAATAAAGCATTTGTCTCACAAGCATACGGAAGTCAGCTCAGATCCTGGGAAAGCGTGTAAAGCTGGATCGAATATTTTAGCACACATATCTGTAGTCCCAGTGCTGCATATGCAATAATCTTATAGGAACACACAGACACACACACACACACACACACACAGAGAGAGAGAGAGAGAGAGAGAGAGAGAGAGAGAGAGCACAAAAATCCATTGTATTTTGATGCCTATTATAGACCTCATAACCAACCAGGCCTTACCAAGATCACTATTATTTTGTTCTGACAAATAGCCTTGCTTGCCTTGAATTGGCACAAAACTTCAGTGGCTGTGCATTTCACTATAATAGGTATCATAAACAGATTCTGTATCCTGAACATTCTCTCTAACCTACATTTACATTGGAAATAAGATTGAGGATTTTGCTAAAAGGTGTAATAATAATAATAATAATAATAATAATAATAATTTCTAGAAAATTGTTGACATCATAGATTTTTGCAGTGTGGAGAGAACTCAGAACTTAAATGTCTTCATTTTGTTCAGGATCATAAACAAGTAGCAAGCTGCAAATGTTTCCTGTCTCCAGGTCCTTTCCTCTGTGGAGGGAGATGAGACAATGGAGATGAGCCCTGAGCTCTCAGAGCCTCAGCATCTAATATTAGAAAGGTGCCTGGGAAATGATAGTGGCAAGAACTATAAATGCAACTGTTAACAGATTTATGTGTACCATCTCCCTCCTTCCAATCTATTTCTACCAGTGTTTTCCAAAAACTTTCCCAGAATGCCACCTGAGCGTGACCTGATGACACAGAGCACATGTGTTTCCTGAGTCACTTGAGTGTTTCCAAATAGTATCTGCACTTGATATTCAACTGTTTATCTGCTACGCTGTTAAATAATGGAAAGTCTTACAGCCTTGGGGTGATGCTCACATACCCCTGCCTATATTGTTATAAATTACGCGGGGCGGGGGGGGGGGGCGGTTCTACAAGCTTTCACCACCTTTGTGTTCATCAACACAGGTCTAGAAATATATAGTTCCTCCTGGAAAATCTATTTCAGATATTTCAGTTGTATTAATAACCTCTTAGAGTACATGCTTCTAAATCAGGAACACATAGAAATTCTCTCACCCCTTGCAGCTGGTCTGTTGACCAACTAGGTGGTTGTAGCTACTAACATGCAAATGTTAACAAATACCTTTGTTCAGATACCCTGAAGGAACAAGTGCCTGCTTCAACCTCAGGGAAAGCCCTGAGAAATAGTCATTCACTTACCAAGGCTTTATCTAGCTCTTTTGACTTTCCAAGACTTCCTTCTGTGTGGGCGGGCACACAGGAGAGCCTGTGGGAAAGCCAAACACTGTTGATGAATCCTCCATGAGAATGTTTTATTTGACATTTCTTATAAACGTTAGATTTCTTCCTAAAGTAAAAAGGTCACAAGAATGTGGGTGGGTATATAGATGTCATTGTAAAAGGACTGGTGCGGTGACATAGTGGGCACAGGAATTTACCAGCAACTCTGGCAAGTTGTCCTCTGCCTGCTTGCACACACACACACACACACACACACACACACACACACACACACGGCATGTACATCTTTCCTACTCTCACATACGTATCATTAACACAGAGAATAACAATAAATTATTTGCAATTTTAAAAGAACTCAATTTAGCAAATAATCCTTGAATAACTTAAAAAACTTTAAAAAGTTAAATACACTTATGTAAGGCTTGAGGAGAAGGGCACTAAGTAGCAGTTTTTACACTTGCATAAATTTGGTTTCCCAAACATCCGAGAAGTTAGAGAACATAGTGTCTGCCAAAGATGACGTCATTTCAAGGTTCTATAACACTGCCGATGGTCTGGTCCCTTAAATTCAAACAGAAGACTGTGTTCCCAATTTAAGGAAGAAATAGAGAACATAACCAGTTGATTGTCAAAACCCCATTGTCAACTAGCCCCTGTGCCTCTCCAGACCCCTGGCTTGTTGAGCACCTGGGCCAGCAGGTATAGCTGTCGTTCAATGTGTAATTATGCAAATATTATCACAATGGGATGCTCTTTGAGTCATCTGGTGTAACTGTGAATTCTCAGACTACTTTAGGATTGTCTAGTTGGGTTAGAAAAAGCATGAGGACCTCATAAGCAGTGCCTTATACATTTCTGCCCCTGTACTCTGTGTTTTACACTGTAAGGAAACTTTATACCTCCAAATTCCTGAGCTGAGGCCCTCCTTCCTATAGTTCCTGTCAGGTCAGATCTGATACTGAGTAGATACTGAGTGCCAGGTTGAATTGTCCAAGTGAGGAAATTTTACCACTAGAGTCTCCTTGATATCCATATGAGACCCAGGTCATGTCATAGATGGGAATTAGACATGGATGGCATGCTGACCCTAACTGTATTTTCAACCTCTTTGAGATATTTTATGTTCGCTTATGTGTTCAAAACTGCCCAGGAAGTTAAAGGATGTCAAGGCCCCAGGTAGTGCAGTTCTGGATTCCGTAATGTCGGGTTCTAGGTTTTATCACATCATCTGGTCATTTAGGATGAAGCCTCCTCTGATAAAATGTTGTCATTTGGAAATGCATAATGCTTCCTTGATATATACATACGAACAGTATTTTGAATTTGCTTAATGATTTTCTGGGGCTTATTTTTTGCCATGTGGTAAACCTTAAGTGTTTCACTAACTCTGAGAACTCAACCTACTCAGCTTATACTAGACAAGGGTCTACTTCCATTATTCAAATAGAAGGGTTAATTACTTCAGATAATGATAATGTACATGATTCAATGAGAAACACATGTGCATCTACTTTTTAATGAAAAAAAAAAACGTATTTTCTGTGGTCACAGAACCTTTCTCTTGAAAAGTAAACGGTCTTTCAATGTGTTAGATTGAGTCAAGGCAAACTTAATCTGCCACCCCTAGCAGGCATCAAATGCTAGAGGTCTCTGTTCAAGATGCAGAAGTGTCACAGAGATGCAGATGTGGCCTGGATGGCACCAGCAATGCTTGCTTTGATGGTGCCAACTGCATACTCTCAATAACCAGAATACATTCTACCCACACTGCCTAATGCCAGCTGGGCAACGGAACCACATCCAACTATCCTTTTCAAACCCAAGGTTTGTGGAGGCACCATTTTCAGGACTTCTAAAATCCTTGTAGGGAGTATTTTCATACAAAAATAGAATGATTCGTCACTATTAGTGCAAAGATGAGAAGAGGTAGCTATTTCTTTCTATAAAATCTTATCATTTAAATTGAAAAAATGCAGTGAATTTATCATAAGCATATCTCAAAATGTTCCTCATTGTTCCTCTTTTTAAAAATTCAATTTGATGAGGAAATACAAGCACAGAGAAATAATTAGAAGACTATTCTCTCTTGAAGATAGCCTTGATTACTCAAACTACAAGAAGTCTTTGAGTTAATATTTTCCAATTAGAAAAAAAATAGCTATGTACTAATATTTCAGAAAACTGCAAACATAGAATTAAATTACCTTATTGTTTTGACAAAAGCATTTTAATTTTGGTGGCTAGAGTTTCTTTTTAATTACATTTTTAATTTATTGTGGAAGGGGGCAAAGGTGCCATAACGCCCAACCACAGGTCAGAGGATAATCTATGGAAGTTGGTTCTTTCCCACCATGTGGATCCGATGGATCAGTCTCGTTTGGCAAGCTTGGCAGTAAGTGCTTTCTCTCGCTCTGAGCCATCTCACCTGTCCCTATGCTTTCTTTTTGTTCATAAATGTCTAATTTATTTGGATTTCATCAGCATAGCATTCAATCGTGGCGCCAAAACTTAAATACTACTGAACTCTTCCATATTTTAGTATTTGGTCACTTTAATCTTGAATGAGTGACTGCTTAATCAATAGATATCAAACACAATGAATATATATGTGCATTTTGCTTATTTATGATATAGATTGGATAACTTATGGTTTTATATATTTAAAACTAGAAGAAATATATGGGTAGGTGTAATGAAAAGACATTTGAAAGTTATTCTATCTAGTAATTAGTTGATGGGGTCTATATATGAATCAGAAGTTCACAAAGTGATTTTGTTTATAAAGCCTTCAGTGCTGCTTCATTTAAACAATATGTGCATGCTGTGACTTAGGTAAAATAGTAAATAGGCCCATGTATGTACGTAGATAACTGCTTCACAGCACTTTACATTGTCCCTGTCTTGAATTAGTTAACTTTCACTACACTGGCTGCCCTAAAAAGGGGAAGGAAAAACACATTGATAAGATAAAACCCTGGGGAATTCCAAAACAAATACTGCTAACTGAACTTTTGGATGACCCAGTTGAGCCTTCTCTGGATGTGGTTATCAGTCAGTAGCTTTATTTACTAGTGAATGTGTAACTCGGGCAAACAGTAAGGGTGTCTTTGTCTTTCTTGCATTTGAGGGACTGGCCATTAGCAATACTTATTAAATATTTCAGAAATCTTAAACCCAAAAACATATTAAAATCAGGGTTAGAGTTAAACAGGAAGAAAATCAGATGTTTTTCAAACATCCATTTTGAGAAAGAGTTTTTTTCTAAATAGTTATATCCAGACATTGCTTTTTGTGCAAAAAGAAGCTTTTATGCATTAGAAAAAAATAATTCTTTGACTTTTAGCTATGTTTCCAAATGATGGTGTCTTAATATTTTTTGAGTTATTGATTGGATGAACTTTTGAGTGTAAGCATTAACCCAATAACAAATAGTGTTTCATTAAAGCTCCCTGATGGGAGCCTGTTTCATAGTAAGATGTGAGAAATTTTCCATTGAGTTTCTTTTTACTATGAGTATCCAGCTGAGAAAGCCTAAGTTTATATTACATCCTTCTTGCTTTTTTTCTTTTAATGACTTTTTAAGTTATCATCCACCTCACCCTCTTATCCTGCACTATGAGATGAGCAAAAAAGATAATCTCCAACAGTCTCAATGTTTACTCAACAGATAACACTTAAAAAAAAAAAAAAAGAAAAGAAAAGATAACACTGTTTAAAAAACTGTTTCTTCTTCAAATCCTGTAAACTTTCTCCTGTCAAGCTTGATTTTTGGTGTGTTCTTATCGAATGTCAAATAAAGTCATTCAATATAAGAGTTCATGCAGATAAAGCTGGAATAAGCAAAGTGGAATTGTTTCATAGCCTTCAATGTTTCTTAAGCATTCCTTATTATTTATTCCATGTTTGTCTCTATCCAAACCTTAAGTTACTAAAGGAACACTTTTCTGGGCTAATTGATAATCCTCATTTTCTTCTTACTCCAGCTCATGTGGCAATGCATCCACACCTCTTAAGTGGGATTGTTATGGAAGAGAGGGCATAAGCATGTCACTATTTAACTATGTACTTCATACTTAGGCTTCTCGTTGTGTTGAACAATGGAGCCTGTCCACCAAAGAGAAATCAAATGTTAACAGAAACTTCCATGTGTGTATTTCTTTTCCTGGCTTCTCGTTATTGTGATCTGAGTTCCCTGGAGTCATGCAGTCTTCTGTTGGTACAAAGGCTTCTTCTGGAAATAAGAGCTGAGTAAAATTACCAAATACTGCATGGTTATGAAGCTGCTACTTCCTCTTCGGGTAGCCCCTCTTCACTCCCCCTTCTCATTTGCTCTCTAGCTTTTCAGCTTATCCAATTCAATTTCTTCTCTCATTTCAAAAGGTATACAAAATATCAAAAAAGTAGCAAAGAATGCACATGACCATATTTTCAAACTTGATTAGTTTGACTCTTGTGTATTGGATACATCAACAGGCCAGGAAGGACCCTAGCTAGATTCTGGAAGTAAAACAAGGCTAACCCATCTCTATTTTCAATGAAAAACACATCTAACCTTGGAACAAGTACTCAAACACTGGCAGGATAATGTGGCAAAGAGGGAAAGTTCAGAGAGGGTTGTCTGTGTTACTAAGTAGCTAACACAACAAAATCTGGACATTGGTATTTATAATTCCTAAACTGAAATAAGATCTTCTACAAAATGTTCTTTGAGGTTCTATAATGTTCTTTCTGGGGGCATTAGGGGACTCTTTAAAAAAGAGATGCCAACTGGGCAAACCACTGGGCAAGTGATTTTGCCTCCCCAGCCTGGGTTTCATTAGGCATAAAATGAGAAGCTTGGATTAGATGGCCTCTGATGTCCTTTTCAGTTTTGAGTGTGTGAGTTTTTCGTTTGCAGTTCACTGGAAAATCTAAATAGCCTAAACCTGTTTTGAAATCTATTTCAACAAATGATCCATAAAATAAATAAGCACAAAATTCAATTTTTTGGAAAAGTGGTCTGGCTGTAGAACAGTGTGGCCCCATAAAATATTAATGTGATCAGGGTGTAGAAGTGTGGAATGATTGCTAAATGAGTCGAGGCCTTGTTTGGGACTTTGGGTTCATTTAGTAAGATTGTCATTAGGCATAGAGGCAGTGTAACATGCATGGCCAAGCAGCTCGTGCGAGCATCCTAACCAATGTTAAATAAAAATTATCTTTCTTTAGCCCTATGAATATATTTCCCTTATCTTCAAAATAAAACTCGACTGAGCTTTTAAGTCTTCATCAATAGGGAAGTAATTATTTTTGCTGTGCTTAAAATCTAAATCTTCTTTGGAAATGGCTTCGGCAACGTTTTTCTACACATTTTTTGATTCTGTCTGGAAGTAAAGCTAGTGTCAGTAGAATCTGACCACTGCAGAATCTCTTCCCTCCTACGAAGATAAGCCCTGTCTGAACCGTTAGAAGATGATCATGTAACAGATCTCCTTGAAAATGCAGAGAGGTATTTCTGCATGATCTTAAACATCCGTTAGCCTTAACTTTAGTAGTTCAAATAACTCCTTTCCAGTTTGCAGTTTTATGCTAAGCAAGTGCTCTTCCCACAGAGATATCTCCAGCTCTGCATTTACTTTTTGTTTTGAGCAGGAGTCTCAGTGATTTGCCCTAGTTAGACTTAAACTTGCAATCCTCCTACCTCAACCTCTCAGGCGTCTGGTCTCTGCT
>JADRCD010175462.1:0-10461 GCA_019843815.1 Montemys delectorum | reverse complement strand
ACCCTTCAGCTCCATAGAACCTTTCTCTAACTCCTTCATTGGGGACCGTGTACTCAGTTCAATGAATGGTTGTGAGCCTCTACATCTGTATTAGTCAGGTATTGTCAGAGCCTCTCAGGAGATAGCTATATGCTTGTCCTTCCTTCAGTCTCTGCTTCATAGTTAATCTCTGCCACTCCTTCTGTGGGTGTTTGGTTCCCCTTTTTAAGAAGGAATGAAATGTCCACCTTTTGGTCTTCCTTCTTCTTAAGTTTCTTGTGGTTTGTGGGTCGTTCTTCCTGTGTTCCAGAATGCCAGGGCCAATAAGTGGGAGAGGGTGGGGTGGCAGGCATGGGGAGGGGGGAGGCAAAAGGAGTTTGTTCTTGTTGTTTTTGTTTGTTTGTTTGTTTTTTGGAGGGGAACCTGGGAAAGGGAAAATTTACATGTAAATAAAGAAAATATCTAATTAAAAAAAAAAAAAAAAAAAAAAGCACATGTAGTACCTGAGTTCTGTTCCCAGAACCAACATGGCATCTTGCAGCTGCTCGTAACTCCAACACCCTCTTCTGACCTCCATAGGCACTGCATTCATGCAGTTCATAGATTCAGACAAAACACCCATACACATAAAAGAAACATAAATAAAACTAAAAATTTTAAATAGTGACTAAAAGTTTCTATGCATGATCTTATTATAGCTTCACTGGAGAGTGTATGTGCGCCAGAGATGTCAGAAAAGGATGAAAGGATGCTTGTTCTCTGTAAGAAGCATAACATTATTTTATTGCTATTACTATGATGATGATGATGACGATGACGATGATGATGATGACAATGACGATGACGATGACGACGATGACGATGACAATGACGATGATGATGATGATGATGATGATGATACGTGTGTGTGTGTGTGTGTGTGTGTATGTGTGTGTGTGTTTTGGTGTTTGTCCAAGTACATGAAGATGTGCATGCGTAGATGCACTTGTGCATGGGGAAGCCAGACGTCAGCATTCCTTATCTTCTTCCATAAAATCAATGTCCACTTTTTTTTTTTTTTCAGACAGGTTTTACCGTAGAACATAGAGCTTACTGATTCATCTAGTCTGGCTAGCTGATGGACCTCAGGGATTAGCTTGTTTCCATCCACACCCGCTAGCTTTTTATGTGTGTGCTGGGAGTCCAGTTCTAGCGTTCATGCTTGCATATTACGCACTGAGCCATCATTACCTACTGAGCCACCTCCTCGACCCCATCATTTAAAAAATACATGTGCTTATAAATGTTGAAGACAAGCTCACTAATCCTATTTTTTTTATGCCATGCAATCCTGTTTGATTAAATTAGCTTCATATTTCTGGAGACTTAAGTCTATAAAGACTTGATAGTTAATACCTGGAAAATAAAAATGTAGTAGGCTTTCCTTCATATTGCAGAATCTACCACAATTTTTGTGCAAACTTTGTCTCACTTATTGTCTGTGTGATAAAATTTATTTTATCAGATATCTTGATATTTTTAGCCCTTTGCATTTTTATTGTCATTTACCTTTACAATTTTTTTCAAATATTGGCTCTCATATTATTTCATGTATATTTTTTTAAAAAAATATTTATTTTTACAGGTGTTTTGTCTGGAGGTCTGTCTGTGTACCACATGCTTAAAGGCCTTTGGAAACCAGAATAGGACAAGAGATCCCCAAGAAGTAGAGTTTCGGGCAGTTGTGAGCCCCTATGTAGGTGCTAGGGATCCAGTATTGGTCCTTTGAAGTGACAGCTAGTGCTGTTAACCACTGAGCCCTTGTTCTGGACATACTGTGGTCTTTATAGATAGGTCATGGTGACACATTTTTTTCATTTCTATATTTGATAATTTGTTTCATTTTACTTTATTTTAGAAGTATGTGATTTTATTCTTATTTAAAATTTACTTCTCCTTTTTGCCTCCTTCCAGTAACAATAAACATTTCATTCCACTAGTCCTTCAATCTCTCATTTGGAGTTTTAGTTTTAAAGATTTATTTTTAATTGTGTGTGTACGTGTGTGTGTATGCATGTGTGATTTTTTGCTCCCCCTGGAGGTCAAAGAAGGGTGTCAAATCTTCTGGAACTGGAGTTACAGGTTGTTGTGAGCCACTTGCAAAGGGTGCTGGGAACCAAACTAGGATTCTCTACAAGAACAGTATGTGCTGAGAACTACAGAGCCACTTGTCCAGCCTCTAGACTTTTAAATCAGCAATACTTTTTAATTTTCCTTAAAATAGTTTCCAAGCACAGCCTTACTAAGTCTAGGAGCCATGTGTTTAGTATGTCTCTTTTAACACATAAAAATCCATGACTAGCTATAATAATTAGTATTGCCATTCGTCTCTTCAAAAGAAGATACTACTCCTGATGTTTGAAAACTTTTCTACCCTGCTCAGCAGCCAGTGCCTGGCCTGTACAGCAACAGTTAACATTGTAAGTCTTTTGTATCCTAGTTAGCTTTCCCACAGCATTTTCTTTTACTTAGGAATAAGTATTTAAAATTTAAATGTATTCCAGTAATATAATTTATCCATTCATCTTTATATTTTAAAATTTATGGCATCTCACAGTTCACTATTAGCAAATCCATCACCATGATTCATTAAGTGAATAAATTCTAAATAGAACACCATATTGCCCTTATATGCTTTGAATTTTAGCAATATCCTTCATGTGGTAAGATAAGCATGATTTTATTCAATAAAGCGCCCCTCACTGCTTTTTCAAACTGAAAATCATGGCTGACATTTTAGTTAACAGTCAAATCTTACCATAATTCACCAGGGGGAATTCATCTAACTAGCACAACGGAATCCTGGGAGCTCAGGAGTTGGGCTTGCGCCCAAGCTTTCCATAGGTGCTGATATTAAAAGCTCCAAAATATCATAACTTTCATAAACTTTCTTTTTCAAATTGAATATGGAGTTGTGAAATCTTTAGAAAAGAGATGAATAGTTATTTCCTGACTGTCTCCTGCCTATTAAAGCAGGAGCTATGAAATAACTCAGAGGAAGCAGAGAGACGCTGGCATCCATTAGACTCGATGGCTTGTCTCCCAGTCACATATGCAAGAAATAGATGTGGACAGAGAGAAATTAAAATTGAATTTTGAAGAATGCATTGAAGAGCTTCTCAGGATATATTAAATGTACAAAGTGAAAATTGATATAAGCACAGCCTCGAGCAGAGGAAATGACTGCAGCAGTTCTGAGGTTATTTCTCAGATCCTCTTTCTACTTCCCCTGACTTCGGCAGATACTTGTTAGGAGAAACGAGGAGAGAGGTGTGTATTAGTGAAGCTGATAGTTTGTAAAAGAGTCGTCACTACTGCTAGGGTGAATATTCATACAGACTTTCTGGAAGAAAATGAGAGTCTGTACCCTTGGTCTTTGAAAAGTGAATATACTTTTGTTTTTTTGTTTTTTGTTTTGATTTTTCGAGACAGGGTTTCTCTGTGTAGCTCTGACTGTCCTGGAACTCACTCTGTAGACCAGGCTGGCCTCGAGCTCAGAAATCCGCCTGCCTCTGCCTCCCAAGTGCTGGGATTAAAGGCGTGCGCCACCACTGCCCGGCTTTTAAAATAGAAAAATTCAAAGTTATCTAAGGAATCATGTAAGGACTTTCAAAAAGAGATTTCCAATTCATTGTCCAGAATACATACATAGACAAAAAAAAAAAAAAAAAAAAAAAAAGGAAAAACATCCATTAGAAGCATCCATTAGAAGGTCCTGGTTAAGGAATTTCCTGAATATCTATGCATTGATTCATTAAGTATACTCACTTAATTTCAGTGTTAATGCCATTGAGTAATGCCTACAATTAATATAGATATAATTCTTGTGCATGTGGCTTCCTGTGTGTTGCTGTGTGTGTGTGTGTGTGTGTGTGTGTGTGTGTTTCTGAAAGTCATAGGATTCAGATCCTCGTGCTTCTTATCAAGCACTTGATTGATTGAACTATTTGTCCTGACCCCAGAATCTATTAAATAGCAAAAAAACATAAACATGTAAGAAGGTAAAGGTTATTTATTTTCTCTGTGTTAGAGACTCTTTCCACCATTTAATAATTAGACCACAATGAACTGTAATCTGAGTCACAATTCTAACTCCTAATAACCCATGATGCTTTATAGAACTGGCCTGCTTCAAGAAAAACACCATGTGGTAACCAAGGTAACAGGAGCTGCAACTCCCCCTACCCGCTGTGAGGCTGCACAGGTGTCAGCATGATGAGACCAAGTGTCTTTCCCTTCAAGTGTTGTAGGAAAACTGCCACCCTTTCCCATTTCTGCTTGTGCTATCTTATAAGCCCCAGGTTCTAACAATTGATTGCACAGCTGTGCAGTGGTGGTGCAAGGTTTTAATCCTGACATTTGGAAGGGAGAAGCAGGTGGATCTCTGTGAGACCAGGCTGGTCTACAGATCAAGTTCTGGGACAACCTGAGGTGGGTGGAACTGGCTGAAGCTCCTAAACCTGTCTCTATGGCACAGTCTCTTCTCTGGGAACTGCTTGCTGGTTTCTTGGAGTCTTCTCCCTCTCCCTCTCCGTCTCCGTCTCCGTCTCCCTCTCCCTCTCCCTCTCCCTGTCCCTGTCCCTCTTCCTCTCCCTCTGTCTCTCTATCTCTGTCTCTCTGTCTCTGTATCTCTGTCTCTCTTCTCTTTTTCTTTTTTTCTGCCTGTGACATCAGCCTTACATACACCTTTTAGCACAGCATATGTTTGCCTCCCTGTCTTCTTCCGATAACTATAGCTTAAAATAATTCTTATTGCAGTGACATATTTTAGGGTAGCATCCTCTAAATCTCTTCAAACATAGGCCCCTTGCATCTGTCTCCATAGCAGAAAGTAACTGTCCCACTGTGCCCTGTTCATCACCAATGCCTCAGTTCTAAATATTCTTGGGCTCTCTGAAGATTCCCAGACAACTCCTGGATCTTTTAGTATCTGAAGGGTGTTATGTGTGATGGTACCTGGTCAAGCTGGTTGTCTGGCAAGGACAAAGCTGTGTGCTGAGTCAAAGTTCTCTGGAGATCGCATCTCACAAAGTTATCAGAATACTTTATACTTCAGCAAGAGAGGCAAGCAGGTTTGATGTAGGATCTTCATCACTCTCATCCAGAGATACAACGTTGCTTATCATCCAGAGATACTGTGTTGCTTCTCAGGACTACATAATAGATGCATAACCCTGTAAGAAACTTCAGCAAGATGTCTGAATCATGGCTTCCTCATTATCTCTCAATAGAACCAATAGAAAGCATAGAACCCACACTTATGATGTAATTTTAAAACATAGCATTTAGGAAAATTTGGATTACATAATACATTATATAATCCAAAAGTTGGATTATATTTTGAGTAAAATCAATAAAATAATTGCTAATTATTTACTTTAGGTTAAAAATACTTGTTTAGATTCCTAATTACTTGTAAATAACATTTAAGCCCATGTTTTCTTAGGGTTTTCTTTGTAAAGTAGCTCTAGGCAGTGGTTCTTGAAACTTCCCCACTCTGCTCTGACATGACCGGTCGTTCCTTTGGCCTCGTTTCAGCAAGGATAGGTCCAATGGACCATGAGAAGAAACGAGTAGTAGCCTTAATCCAGGAGTCTCCCCTGTTTCTGTGAAATAAAGATATTGCTGAGGCTGGGTACCGACCAGATCCATGTTTTTAAAGCTCCACAATGGTGTGCTTTGTGTTAGTGTCATTGCCAGCCTGCCCCGCCGCGCAGTGGTGTCTCACTTGCCTGGCAGAGATGAAGAGCTCTTTCCTGGTCAGCCAAGGCCAGACCTATAATATATCATCTGTCTTGGAAGTGGAACAACTGATCTCAAATGGAAGACAATATATTTTAGCAGTTTGGTGGTTACCATGTGAGATGTTTTCGTAGTACCTCTTCTTTCAAAGCAGGAAGAACAGCTGCAGGACTCCTTACCCAAATAGGAGGAGGCCTTTTCCTTCTACCTCACGCCTTTACGTCTCGAAGGCTTTTTTTCAATCTTGGAGTCTGTAGTTATAATTATTGAAAAGATTCCTTTTTACACAATTATTAATTCACTTTTGCATTTTTACATTTTTAAAAATATACAGTGTTAACAATGAGTATAATGATTAAATGCTGAGGTGATCCCATGACTTAGTTTAAGAATTTAAGCTAAAAATGCTACATTAATAGTACTCATTACTTCCCAGAGAATTAAATAGCATGGTTAATACTGGTTGTCAGCTTTGGAGGGTGTGGTGGTTTGTATGTGCGTGGCCCAGGGAGTGGCACTATTAGGAGAGAGGTGAGGATTTGTGGGATTAGGTGTGTCACTGTGGGCTGTGGGCATGGGTTTTAAGGCCCTAGTCCTAGCTGTCTAGAAGCCAGAAGCCTTCAGGTGAAGTTGTAGAACTCTCAGCTCTTCCTGTACCATGCTTGCCTGGATGCTGCCATGCCTTGATGATAATGGACTGAACCCCTGAACCCGTAAGCCTAACCCAGTTAAATGTCCAGATAAACAAGAGTTATCATGGTCATGGTGTCTGTTCAGAGCAGTAAAACCCTAACTGAGGCAGAGGGTATAATCACCCATGGGTCGACCCCCAGGATACGCCAGTGAAGGATTACCTAGGTCAATTAACCTAGGACATGTCTGTGTGTGATAATTCACACACACACTCAGACACGCATGCACAAATATTTAATATATATATTTTTTTTTCGTTTACTAGAGAACCTGGAATAATAAAAAAACTAACATATTTATAGCATAATATGATTGTTTTCATCAGAGGCTGATTGCTTTTTGTATAATTTAGATAAAAGAGTTAACTCTAAAATCTTTAAAGAATTTCTAAAAAGCTTAAGAGAGTTAATCTTTTTTTTTTTTTTTTTTAAGGAACAAAGAAGTTTGAATATGTCACTGGGCTTGCCAGAACTTTTAACTTGGTCTCTCTTAATGTGTGTGTGTTTTTTAATATCAGTAGTTCCATAGTGATCCAGCTGGCTAGACACAGTTAATATTCTTCTGTTCTTTCTAAATAAGAAGAATTTCTATTGTTTCTGGCTCCAGAAATATGGATATAAAATAGAAGCTCTTCGTGAATGGACTTTCTTCAGGCAAGTTTTAAAGTAGGTCTCTTCAATCTGAAAGTCATATTTTATTAATCTATATTGTCCTAAATAATGACAGAATCCTTTGATTAACATATGGAACACTTTGACTCTTAAAATGTAGAAATATTTGGAGTAAAATAGGAAATGTGGTAAACAAAGTCACATGCAAATCTTGATTGTTGATGTGAAATAATATTATTATCCTCATCAAGATCATCATTGTTCTTATTATTTAAGAAAATATATCAAGGAAAATTCAACATGTCTCAGATAATGAAAAAAAATCTTAATACAAAATAACTATGCTATTGTTGTCTATATAATATTGGACAGGGAACAGTTAAACAGAGAAACTCTGAGTTGTTCCAAAAATGGAGAGCCTAATGGTATTACAGACTATGTGTCGGACATCCTCATTTCTGCTCAATGAGGGAAATCTGCTTTCAATTCAAGCCCTGATAAGAAAATTACTCTTCCAGACAAAGTAAGCTAAATGACCTGTCATGACAGCAGAGAAGATGGTGAGATGGTGGACAAAGTCACAGAGGAAGCCAGTAAGAGAAGGGAGACAAGATTTCTAGTAAGAGAGATCATAGCTATTGTGCGTGTCCCTCTATACTGAGAACAATTTCCTCTTAACAAGGGTCCACACTGCAGGGACATTTTACTGGACCTCTTGAGAGTGGAGCAAAGCTTCCTTAGTAATGCGCCAATGCCATTGCCTCAGGGTAATGAGCGAAATTCAAAGCTTAGTCAAGAGAATTGAAAGCTAAAGCTTCAGGAGCCAATAGGAGAGAGGATACAGTAGAGTTTAGAGAACAGGAAAGAAAAGAGCAATGTTTTGACTAGCAGGGTCCATTCATGTCACATCCAGAGCTAAATGTAAATCCTATATACCTGCAGATATATCATCTCTGACACTGATATTGAGCTAAGTATCATTCCATAACTGCATTATACGTTCAGCTATCCCTAAAGGATACTACTATTGCTTTCTTGGTACTAAATCATGGTATGTAATTATAATATGTAAACTGGATGCTTATATCGTTAATATACTACAATTACAAAGAATGAAAACAATATAAAAAATCAATAAAACCAAGAATTCTTTCTTTAATAAAATCAGCAAGATAGACAAAAAAAGCTTATATCCAGATAATTTTAGCTCAGAGTTCTACCAGACTTTTAAAGAAGAGCAAATACCAATACTCCTTAAACTATTCCACAAAATAGAAACAGAAAAAAACACTACATAATTCATTCTAGGAGGCCACAATCATCCTGATACCTAAACCACACAAAAACTCAAGGAAGGAAGATAATTTCAAACCAATTTCACTTGCTGACATCAATGCAAAACTACTCAATAAAATTCTCAAAAACTGAATTCAAGAACACATCAAAAGTATCATTGACCATGATCAAGTAGGCTTCAAAACTGAAAGAAAAAATTACAACAGGTCTCCTTGTCTGGCCTCAGTGGGACAGGATGTGTTTAATCCTGCAGAGATTTGATATACAAGTGTAAGGGGATCTACAGGGGTGGTCCCCACTCTCTCAGAAGAAAAGGGGAGAAGAGATGGAGGGAGGGACTCTGTCAGGGGGAGCTGGCAGGGGCAGTGTTTAGGAAAGGAAGAAAGAAAAAGAAATAAAGAAAGAAAGAGAGAGAGAGAGATGCATAAAGAAAGAAAATCAATTTTATAGGGGAAAAGGATGAAAGATATTGTCAGTTGTACAAAAAACAAACAAACAAACAAACAAAACCCTGCAGTTTAGTACTAAGAAGTTTTGAAATTAACAAAGGCTGTCATCTTTATATGTACATTTTCTTTATACATATTTTTCCAATTTTAAAAAATCTAATGTTTCCCATCTTTATAATATGGCAATTTCAGATCACCAAAAACAGTGCTGTCCCCAGTTTCTCGTCTTTTCCACAGGCATGGAAGAAGTAAACTGACAAGGTATTTTTCTTTATTTTCAAACTGAGTAACAGAAGACATGATATCACCAAGACTGGTGGAAGTGTTTAACATGTAGACAGTAAGTTTGGTGGGTACTTGACTAGATTTACTTCAAGTACCAAAAATTAGTTACACTTTAAAATGATCTACATAACACACTGGAGTCAGACAGCACACAGTGTACCAGATAATCACACTTCATTCAGAGCCGTCTCTGTGAATCTAGATAGCCTGGGAACATTGCTGACAAAATGGGAAAGTACATAGATACTGAATTACAGTTTTGATTCTAAATGCTGCTGTGCCAAGCTCATAAACTCAAACTAGAGCCACATAGATTGCCCTGAAAGACAAAATTCTTTCCTTTCCTTGATCAATCCCCCATGCTTATTTAATGCAAGCAGGTAGAGAAACAATCCCCTACTTTTGTGAGTAGAGTTGGCTCACTGAATAAACAGAGATTCCTTTTAACAGAAAGCCCCTTTTAGCAGCTGGAAAACCTTGAGGAGAGCTTAGTTAGAGAGTCAGTTGTGAATTCCCTGAGTAAACTGTGGATGGCACATTGGGAATGGATCAGAACTGCAGATTTATGGGGAGAACAGAAGACACAAGTAAGAAACTCTCACCATTCACTGTGTTCTTCATGACTCCTCTACTGCAAAATAAAGTTGTAAGAACAAGAGGAAAGTGGAACATTACCACTGGGTCCCCATCTTCAATTCAATTAAAAGTAAACTGAAGACTACAATAATCCCAAGCCTCGAGTCAGATGTGATGAGTGTCACTGTGTTCCAAGGTTGTGGATGCAACAGGCATTAAGACTTAGGCTCCTGTTACTAGAAGTCAATCATGAGATTAATAGCAACCCAGGTCCTGAAGATCACACAATAATACCCTTCTGGGTGACTGAATATAAGTTGGACATGTAAAGGGTCATACTTGAGCAAAGATGGAAAAATATTTAAACTAAGTCTAGAAATACTTGCTACCAGGCTCTAAGTTTACTCTTCATCTGAAACATTATTTTTTAATCCAGTAATAAGAACAATGAGTATAATGTGTTTTACACATATTCTATGTTCAAGGTATAAACATCTTTCTTAGATTTTATCTTCTTTGACAACAAACAGTCTCACAGAATAGATGGAATTATTAGTTCCATTTTTTCAGGCCAAGAGCATAGTCTTAGGGGATATTAACTTGTCCATGGAAGAATTGGGGGATTGAATCTATGCAATGTGAGCCAAGGAGTGTCCTTTTATACTTTAAACGAACTTTTCATTAGTGTTTATTTTAAGACAAAAACCAGAAAACAGTTATGGATAAAAAGTGTATCTTTATGCCAGTGAATTTAATTTTTTAAGAATGGTTATTCACTTACAAATTTTCCT
>JADRCD010175459.1:0-23719 GCA_019843815.1 Montemys delectorum | reverse complement strand
GGAATACTCCGTTAGGAAAAGCTCCTGCTGGCGAACCTATTGACCCACAGTAAAAGAGCAGGCCCGGCTCCTGAATGTTTTTCTCTGCCCTGAACACATACACTGTGGCTGTGGCTGTCCTGCACAAATGTATTTCCCCACTAATAATGAGTACCTTTTATTTTTTTTCAATTTACCCAGACAGGGTTTCTCGGTGTAGCCTTAGCTGTCCTGGTTATACACCAGGCTGGCCTGGAACTCAGAGATCTGCCTGCCTCTGCTTCCAAAGTGCTGGGACTAAAGGTGTGCGCCACCACTGCTCGGCTCATAAACATATTTTTAAAACTGAAAATAGCTGGGGAGATGGCTCAGTGGTTAAGAGCATGTGCTGCTTTCCCTGATGACCCAAGTTCATTCAACTCCCAGCACCCACATCAGGCAGCTCGAAACTACCTGTAACTCCAGCTTTAAGGCTGACACCTGTTCAGGGCCCAGGGGCATCTGCATTCCCATGTACATACCCACCCACTCATAGACAGACATGCGCTTGTGCGCACACACATTAAAACGATTTCTTTGTTTTCAGTTTATGTGTATGGGTGTGTGTCTGCCGCACATTTGTGTAGTGTCTGTGGAGACCAGAAGACAGCAGAGCTCTCCTGAAACTGGAGTTACAAATGATTGTTTGCAGTCCAGTGGATCCTGGGTATTGAACCTGGGTCTTCTACAAGAGCAGTCCATGTTCTTAACCACCAAGTTTTCTCTTCTGTCCCCAAATGGTTTCTAAAAAAAACTAAAAATTTGATCTGGAGCGATAACTCAGCTGTTCAGACAATTGCCGCTCTTGCAGAGGTCCTAGATTGGGTTCCAGCTCACACACACCTATAACTCCAGTTCAGGTTATCTGACTCCCTCTTCTGGCCTTGAAGGGCACAGCACTCACATGGTGCACATAAATACAGGCAAGTGTACACACATACACATAACATTTTGTTTTTGGAGACAGGATCTCTGAATGTAGCCATAGCTGCCTTAGAATTTCCTATACAGACCAAGCTGGCCTCAAACTCACAGAGATTCAACTGCTTCTGCTTGGATTAAAGGTTTCCTTTGTTATGCTTGGCTCACATAAAGATTTTTTTTAATGAATCTAAAAACAAAACAAAACAAAACCAGGGACAACAGAGATGCCTAGAAGTTAAGATTACCAGCTGCTCTTGTAGTAAACCCAGTTCTATCGCAGCATCCGTATGGACGCACACAACCATCTGTAACACCAATTCTAGGGCATTCAACACATCCTTCTGGTTTCGGCAGGCACCAGGCATGCATATGTGCATACAGGTAAAAGGCATAAAATAATAAAGTAATTTTACTTATGCAGGCAAAACACAGATACACCTCAAAAAAAACCCATGCACTTAAAATAATATATATTTTGTTTACATTGTAAAGCTAATCTAAAAATAGAAGTGCCATCCGAGCAGCTCTGCCACACATGGAAGTGCACCTATATAGCACCCTGAGGTACTACACCACAGACACATCTGCTCATCCATGCTCACTGCTTCTCTATTCACAAAAAGACAGGAAGTGGAAACAGCCTAGATGTCTAACAACAGATGAATAGATAGAGAATGTGGCACAGACACAATGAAGCTTTATTTGGCTGTAAAAGAGGACTGGGATCATGTTCTCTGTGGGAAGATAGATGGGACTGCAAATCATGCTAAAGGACCTCAGACAGCTTCAAGAAGACAAATACAGAACGCTTTATCTCGCAGGGAGACTCTAGGTTAAGATATATTACAAATAATAATCATACATGATATGTTTCACTATGTACAACACAAAAAGTAGAAGGGGTTTGGGTGTGGCAGCTTAAGCCTGTCATTCCAGCACTTGTGAGACGGATGCAGGAAAACTTCCAGGTCAAGGCCAACCTGGGCTTACTGGAAGTGCTGGGTCAGCCTGGGCTGTGTGAGATAGTGTCCCTAAAAAGAAAAGGCCAGGTGGTGGTGGTGCCAGCCCTCAGGAGGCAGCGATAGGCAGATCTCTGTGAGTTTGAGGCTAGCCTGGTTTACATAATGAGTTCCAGAACAGCCAGGGTTACATCATGAGAGCCTGTCCTGAAAGAAGGAAAGAAGGAAAGAAAGAAAGAAAGAAAGGAAGGAAGGAAAGAAGGAAGAAAGGAAGAAAGAAAGGAAGAAAGAAAGGAAGAGAATGACAGAGAAAGAAAGAGAAAGAAAGAAAAAAGGAAAAGAAAAATAAGAGCTGTGAATATGGCTCAGCTAGTAAAGTGATTGTAGTACAAACACAAAGAAGTCAGTTTTCAGTCCCTCCTCCTCCAAACCCCCATCACCCATGTAACAAGCCAGGTAGGTGTACTGGTGCAAGCCGGTAATCCCCGGGCAGGCAAAGGCGGGAGGGTCCCCAGGGCCTGCTAGTCAGCCAGGAGAGCTAAACTGGCATTCAGTGAGAGACCCTGTCTCAACAAATGAAGAGAAGAGCACATGGCATAGTTCATCGAAGAAAACTGTGTGCTGCCTAGTCCGGGGACCTGAATCTCATCCAGGGACCTGCCTGGTGGTAGGGAGTGGGGAGTCAGTCACTGCAGGGAAAGAGGGCAGAAAAACCAAGAGTCATAGGTTGGATATGACACAAACATGCTCCAAATATTTCTGAAAAATACCGTAATTAACCCACCCCTTTCAATTTTAATTTTGAAACTAAAACATATAATTAGACACATGAACTGATAGAGACACCCCCCACCCCCGGAATCTGAAGCAGAAAGGAGAAAAGATGAGGAGTCAGGGGTGGATGAGCCACCCCCATGGTGCAAAAGAGTTTTGAGTGAGCACAAAAAGTGGGGGACCTTGGGCTCCACAGAGCAAGGGGTGAGCTTGTAATTCTGCCTGTGAATGTTCTCCAAGGCAAAGGCTCGGGTGATGCCAGCATTATTTTTGGTTACTGTTGTTCTATCGTTGGCTGTTGTTTTGGTCCACGTGACTCTGGACTGGAAGTAGCCCCAGGACCAGAGAGAGTTGGCAGCCTCCTGTGATTCCGGGACAAGTGGCAGGCCCTGCTCTGCAAAGAGAAATATTTAGAGTGCCTTCTGTGTTCTGGGCTTTACTCCCATTTGGGGCTAACTAGAGTTCCTGCATAAAGCAAGGTATTAGAAACTCCCCAGCTAATCTGAAGAAGGGAACTCAAGTGAGCATGCAGCCATGACAGAAGAAACTGAGATGGAGACAATTCCAAGTCTGTCTTCCAAGGACAGCAACTCTGTGTTCACCCTTGAGCCGTTCCTGGAGCTAATAAGGCAATTCAAGACAGACACTGACCCTAACGGGGAGACTCTGGAAGCCTTGGCTGACTCACTAGGATATGGCTCCTATATCGAAGGCGTGAGATGGAGGAGCTCGAGCAGTTTTCCGAGGTCCACACATCTGAGCTAGAGTCAAGGGAACATATATTCAGGTCTCAATTTGTCAGAAGCTAAGGGTCAAACTGTGGCCTGGGAGTTAGTTTAATGTACCCAATCTTCTGGCACAAGGATTGGGAAAGGTACTCCATACCCATCTAGTTCTACAAAGTAGCTCTCCGATGAGTGGGTACTGAAGAATCTGAAGTCAAATCCACCCGGTCACGTGATGTGGATCACGTGATGTACCCCGCCCCGCCCCCTTCCTTTAATTAAATCAGCGTGAGTCTGGGATATTGGTGTACACCTTCAGTCCCAAAACTCAGGAGGCAGGAGGACCAAAAGTTCCAAGCCAGACTGGGCAACAGACTAGGATCAAAAAATCATCAAACAAAAAGGAAAACACAACCAAAGCCCCCTCAGTCAATGAGGTAACCTAGCTGCCGGTGGGTGGCGCTCCCCACGCCCTTCCAGCTTCTCCAGCAACTTGGACCACCGATAATACTGTGGTGTGTATTTATTGAGTGTTTACTATCTGAGGCAGAGCAAACTGGTTATAGCCACCCTGTTACTGGAAGATCCTGAGTGTCTTAAATATTTCATACCCTGGAGCTAGCTCACTGGGAGCTCACAGCTGCCCCAAGGCCAGTTCGTGAAGGCTCCTATGTCAAAGGAGACGAGGATGTTGGTGGAGCACAAGGCTTGCACCAGCCTCCGTAGGTGGAGTGGCAGGGTTGGCATAACAACCAGGGAGTCCTAAGACCCTACTAGCTCTGCCCTTAGGGGTGAGAACCCAGAACATTTGATGGTAGTGGTCTGTGTTTATACAATCCCCGCTCCCCTGAACACTGCCCAGAGGGATCAGATGAACAGCTCTGGTCACAGAACCTGGATCTTCCCACACTTCTGAATGCTAAGGTTTCATTATCCCCCGCAAACTCAGGCTGAAACCTAGTGGGTTTGTTTGTTTGTTTGTTTGTTTCTCTGTGTAGCCCTGTCTGTCCTTGAACTCATTCTGCAGACAAGGCTGGCCTCGAACTCAGAGATCTTCCTGCCTCTGCTTCCCGAGTGCTGGAATTAAAGGCGTGTGCCACCGACACCTGGCTAAATTTAGTGTTTTTAAAGATTTTTTTAAAAATCTATGGATGGTTTGCCTGTTGTTTGGTACCTACGGAGGCCAGAAGAGGATGACAGATCCCCTGGGACTGGAGTTACAGGTAGATATAAGCCGTGTGGTGCTGGGAATCACACCTGGGACCTCCAGAGGAGCAGCCAGTGTTCCTAACCACTAAACCATCTCTCTAGAGCCCCTCATTTAATTTTAATTGCTTTAACTTATTTATGCATGTGCACGCGCTTATGCGGCACATGCATGTGGAGGTCAGAGAACAACACTAGGCAGTCCATTTTCTCCTTCCACCCTGTGGATCCTGGATATTTGTCAGGCTTGGAGGCAAGGGCTTTTACCTGCTGAGCCATCATGCTGGCCCCTCGTTGAAATCTAAGTGAAATTACTTGTTGAAGATATCAGGAGATGTCAAGAAACACACTCACCAGGACGGATTAACACCAGTACCATAGTCAGGTACCTCGGGAGCAGGGGGTATCACTTGCACAAATCACCCCGCAGGCACACCAGCTATCCCAGGAATATGCGCCATCGCTAGAGTGGACTAATTGTAGAGAGACTACGCTGTTTATCTCAGGATCGTACTGATCAAAGGACTAGGCTGATTATCCTCCGAGCCGACTATGTATGGATCATGTAGGCTAATAATCACGGGGGCAGATAAGTCGTCTTCGAAGCGAACTAATTATCCAGCATAAAAACTACTTATCATGAGAGTTTGGATAATTATCTTGGAGTAAATCATATATCCTGGGAATAGACCAGTTCTCCAGATTGGACGTCCTGAAGTCATCTTGAAAGAGCAGGCTAGCCCATGCAGGAATTGCCATACAATAAACATAAGCTCTTTCCCAGCATGCCTTGGCTCCTGTGTGGAGCACTGAATACAGTAGTGTAATAGCATCACTGAAACTGAGTACTGTCACACTGGGCTTTCTGCTCTCCAGAACCACATGAAGAGGAAAACCTTTCTGTTTGATTCACCTAGCCTGTGGCCATTTGTTATAGCAATAGACAAGGAACAGAGACCCTTCCTGTCATACTGGATGTCTCTTAATACCTTAGCCCCTATGTCCACCCATCTACATTACTGCACAGCTGACCTTCACCATGCAGCCACACTCGGCCCTGCTTGTCACTTCCACCCATCTATCCTCCAGGCCACCAGCACCTCCTGCGCCTGCCTTTGACCATGTCTGCTCCCTACACGGCAGTCTGGGCTGTCCTGTTGGAACCCAAGTTTCCTGACACCCTAATTACTGAGTCTTCCTGCTGCCTGAGTCTTCAGTCAGACCAAAGGGTCTTGCTGGATATGGCCTACTGTCATCTTCAAGTTTACCTCTGCCATCTTCCCCCTCCGTGGCTTAGCCATGAGTACACAGGCCTCTCTGTAGTTCCTCCTCACACACACATAGGCCCTTACATAGACCCATTCCTGCTACCTGGAATACATTCTCTCACCTATGCAGGCCCTGTGGCTCAACTCTCACTATAACGTCATAGGATGCTTAGTTCATAATCACAAGCTAGAATCACCTGAGAAGAGAGCTTCAGTTGAGGAATTGTCCAGAGCAGGTTGGTCTGCAGCAGATTCCTATGCTTGCTAATTAATTCAGGAAGACCTGCCCACTGTGGGTGGCACGATTCCCTAGGCAAGGACCCCTGACCTGTATGAGTGATGAAAGCTGGGTGTACATAAACAGGCAGGCAGCGTGGGTGCATTTGTTTCTCTGCTTTTGACTGTGGATCAATATGACTATCTGCTTGAGTTCCTGTCTCAGCTTCTCCAAAACAGTGAACTGTAACTTGGAATTGTTAAAATACCTCTGTTGCTTTTTGGTAGGATGTTTTTATTAGTTAAGAGCAGAAACAGACACAAATGCTCTCTTGCTCATCCAAGCCTGCTCTTACACAGTTCAGAGTAGCCTTCCTAGGGAATAGTGCTGCCCACAGTGATCTGGGTCTTCCCACCTCAGTTAACCTAATAAAGACAGTCTCACACAGATATTCCCACAGGCCAACGCAGGGTAGACAGTCTCTCATTGAGACTCTTTTCCCAGGGAGATTCTAGGTTGTATCAAGTTAACAATTAAAGCTAATGATAAAGGCATCCATGTTGGCCATCAGTGGTCTCTGCACAGTCTTTCTTTTCTTTTTAAAGAATATCTATATCTATATTTATATACCCATTCCATATATATATAAAACATTAAATAATGTATATTCCATATATAATATGTATTAACTATATAATATATAATATACAATATAATATATTATATATATGCATACACACATACATATAATATATATGTATGTATGTGTATATATATATACATATACACACATACATATATATATACATATATATGTCACTGTCTTCGGACACACCAGAAGAGGGCGTCAGATCCCATTACAGATGGTTGTGAGCCACCATGTAGTTGCTGGGAATTGAACTCAAGTCCTCTGGTAGAGCAGCTAGTGCTCTTAACCGCTGGACCATCTCTCCAGACCCTCTGTGGCAGTTTTTAATGGTACCAACATAGACTGGAGTGCTTCCAACTCAGGCCAACTGACAGCATTTAATAACTCCAGATTTACATATACAGAGAAATGGCTGACAGATATTCCTGCAGGTTCTATGTGAGCGTGTTGGGGGTTGTCATTCATTGCTCTTGCTCTTATTTTTATTTAGTTTTCATTTTTTAAGATTTATTTGGCCGGGCAGTAGTGGCGCATGCCTTTAATCCCAGCACTTGAGAGG
Source organism: Montemys delectorum (assembly GCA_019843815.1). Classification (NCBI taxonomy): domain Eukaryota; kingdom Metazoa; phylum Chordata; class Mammalia; order Rodentia; family Muridae; genus Montemys; species Montemys delectorum. The sequence continues at coordinate 16,420 of JADRCD010175459.1, read as the reverse complement.
CAAAGGCAGGTGGATTTCTGAGTTCGAGGCCAGCCTGGTCTACAGAGTGAGTTCCAGGACAGCCAGGGCTATACAGAGAAACTGTGTCTTGGAAAAAAAAAAAAAACAACAACAACAAAAAAAGATTTATTTGTTTTATTTTAGGTATAAGGGTATTTTGCTTGTGTATATATGCACTTTGTGTGTGCCTGGTACCCAAGGAGGTCAAAAGAAGGCATTAGATCACCTAGGACTGGAGCTATGAGCAGTTATGAACTACCATGTGGGTTCTGAGAACTGGACTCAGGCCCTCTGCAAGAATATCCACCTCTCTTAACTGCTAAGCCATTGCTCCAGCCTCTATTTCTGTTTTCTAACTTGTGCTCGTGCACATGCACGTGCCTGTGTAAGTGCGCCTCTGTGTGTGTATGTGTGTGTGTGTGTGTGTGTGTGTGTGTGTATTGTGCATGGGCACACAGTGACCACAGAAGCCAGAAGAGGGCATTGGATCCCCTGGAGCTAGAGTTACAGGCAACTGTGAGATGCCCAGTGTGTGTGTGCTGGGATTTGAACTCAGGCCCTCTGCCAGAGCAGTATGTGCTCATGATCACTGAGCCATCTTTCTGGATCCTGGTGTGTGTTTGTTTGTTTTGTGATAGGCCCTCTCTGAACGTGGAGTTTAGTTTCCTGACAGAGCTTGTCTAGCTGGCCATGGAGCCCCCAAGATGTGTCTCTGCTCCCCAGCACTGGAATACAGGCACAAGCTGCTGTGCCCAGCTTTTGTCCGTGGGTCCCGGGGATCAAGCCCTCATGCTTTTGTGGCAAGTACTGTAGAGACAGTCATCTCCTCAGCCTTCCTTAGGATTTTGTCCACAGGATCTATGTGTATACCTATACCTATACCTATACAACTGTGACTCTTCCCTAGGAAATAGTACATATGTGCTTCCTGATAGCAACACACCTTGAGGAACGTTTTTTTTTTTAAAGATTTATTTATTATTATAATTAAGTACACTGTATGCTTCAAACGCACCAGAAGAGGGCGTCAGATCTCATTACGGGTGGTTGTGAGCCACCACGAGGTTGCTGGGATTTGAACTCAGGACCTTCGGTAGAGCAGTCAGTGCTCTTACCCGCTGAGCCATCTCTCCAGCCTGGAACTTATTCTTTTTTTTAAGACATGTGTAGCTCTGGCTCTCCTGGAACTCAGGAGATCCACCTGCCTCTGCTTCCCAAGTACTGAGATTAAAGGTGTGCGCTACCGCTGCCCGGTCCTTGGGAAACATTTTCAACTCTTCATCTCTTTCCCCGATGCATAGTAGTACTCCGCGACGACCATTCCTCTCTCCATCTGTACCTCCCTCCTGGGAGGAACTGGCAGTGGTTTTCGCACATTCCATTTCCTTTACAGATGGCAACATGGTGAACACTCCACTTCCTATGTCCTTATACAAGAAATGGGACTAGGCCAAAGAGCATAGGCAGTTCTGATCTTAGTAGGTATTGTTTAACCATGGTGTTGTCTCCTTCTGAGGAAGTAAAGAGGAAACTAGAAAGTCACTGGAGATGGGCGGTGGTGGCGCACACCTTTAGTCCCAGCACTTGGGAGGCAGAGGCAGGCGGATTTCTGAGTTCGAGGCCAGCCTGGTCTACAGAGTGAGCTCCAGGACAGCCAGGGCTACAGAGAGAAACCCTGTCGAGAAAAAAGAAAAGAAAAGAAAAAAAAAAAAAAAAAAGAAAGTCATTGGGCCAATGAGTCTGGAGAGGTTCCGCCCCTCAAGAGGCTCACCTGTCCTTCATGTCTCTGGGACACACCATGGACTGTTGGCCCTTGGGGCTGACTGTCCCCTCCTCCACCCTTCTCTGGGGCCGGAATGTTGCTAAGGTTTCAAAATCCACCGTAAACAATGATAGGCAAGGAGAGCATGAACTCTGTACGTGTCCCAGGACACAGCAGCGCCACTTCCAAACAACCGGAAGACGACTCTGGGACATGGCAGCACTGTGCAAGCAGCTCCTTGGGGAAGTGACACAGTAAGATAGGTGTCACATGTGAGGGGTACACCTGTCACCCCAGCACTCAGGAGAATCAAGACTCTAAAGCTAGCCTCAGTCCACAGAATAAGTTGGGGTCAGCTTGGACAACCAGAGACCTTGTCTCAGAAACATAAACAAATAAGCTTTGCTCACCGGTTTCTAGGGACAAACAATCACAGGTTGATCACATGTCAAAGGATGACATCCCAGCTGCCTGGGGGGGGGGGTGCTGGAGAAGAAGCATCGTAAGTGTAACCCCTGAGTGGGCTACAGAGAGTATCAAAGTCCAGGGCAACTTAGTGAGATTCTGTCTCAAAATAGAAAGTAGAAAGAAGGCTTGGGGCTTGGTTCAGCAGTAGACCACGTGACTGGGATACCCAGTGAGGGGCTGGGAGCATGGCTCAGTGGTAGAGTGCCCAGCTTTTTTTTTTTTTTTTGCTTTTTTTTTCTTTTCGGTTTTTTGAGACAGGGTTTCTCTGTGTAGCCCTGGCTGTCCTGGAACTCACTCTGTAGACCAGGCTGGCCTCGAACTCAGAAATCCACCTGCCTCTGCCTCCCAAGTGCTGGGATTAAAGGTGTGCGCCGCCACCGCCTGGCTAGAAGGGCCTTGTTGAAGACAGGCGTCCACCTGTGCCTCAGGTTCCCCAGTCATCAGAAGTGATTAAAAAAGGTCTACCACACAGAGCTGTCAAAAAGCTAATTGACTCATCTACATCTGGTACTAGGCACTGAAAACACGGCTTCTGCAGATGTGCGATGCTGCCAATGGCTTGTTAGCCTCTCTTCCAGCCCACGAAGCCATCCCCCTAGCTCCCCCTCTGTCTCTGTTTCTGAGACAGGCTCTCATGTAGTTCAGGCTGTCCTTCAATTTGCCTTGCTCAGGTCTCCTGGCCTCAGGTTGTCAGCTGAGGATGGCCTTGAATTTCTGATCCTTCTGTGTCTACTTCCCACTCGTTGGGATGACAGGTGTCCACCATCACACCTGGTTTATGTGGGCATGGGGATGAAACCCAGGGCTGTGTGCCTGCTAGGCGAGTGTTTGTGCACATCTCCAACTCCGTTTGTATTGAGATCAGCCTCAGAGCTTTGGGAAGACCCAACTTCAGGCCCTCTCCTACAGGAAGCCTTCTCGGACTGCTCAGCTTGGAGTCATGTTTTCGTCTGTGAAGTCTACCCTGCCCTGGGCTCCGTGTGGCTTGGCACAGTGGCTGGCATCCCTAGGGCCTCTAGAAGATCCAGGGTCCTGATGAAAGGCGGGTGCAGTGTGTGGATAAGGCGGGTGCGTAATTAAGGAGTACATAGCAGACTGTACAAGGTAGTAGCTGCAGAGGAAATCGATGCTGAGTTGTCCTTGGTTCTGGCCGGCTGTGGTTCCTTCCTAGTGTGAGACTTGGATCGGGGCGGGGTTTGGGTTGGTCTTCCCCCAGTCTTATCAGCCACATTAAGAAACCCAGAGCCCCACAAGGCTGGTAGGTACCATGCTGGCAGAATGGATATCCTACACTTCCATCCTCATGGACTATGCTACAAGTCTTAGGGGCAGGGGTGGGGAGACGCCTGTCCCTTACAGTGAGCACTTTCCCCTGAGAAGATACAGATGAGTTTTTACAGGAAAACACCACATTCCTACCAGTGGAATAGGAGAAGGACCGGGGAGAGAATGAGATTAACTGGCCAGGGTGGAGATGGCTGCCTGCCCAGTAATGAGTGTTTACTAAACCAGGAACCTGCCTGTCACAATCCCACAGCCCCCTCTTCTCCAGACCGCAGAGGCATTAACCGTTTGAGCCCTGGGCCTGGGCCCCAGTCATCCCTAGGACGATCTCTCTGAGGCGCATGCTCCTGTTGAGATAGGAAGCCGGCTATTCTTCTCAAGGCCAGTATCATCCTGCCAGTCAGTCGAGAGAACGCAAGCAGGTCGTGCCTTCTACCTGCTCTTCCCTGCTCAGCCTGGTAACTAAGTATACCTGCTACGGTCTTCTCCTCCCCATGCCTCACAAGTTCAAGACTCTTCCATCTGGTTTCGGCCCCTGTAGCATCCCTCCTCTGTTCCCTGCCTCTGTTCCCAAGTCTTTCTCTACCCAGGACCGATCCTGCCTCCTGGATCCAGCCTGCTATAGCACCCCAGTACCCAGCACTACCCTGCCTCTTCCTCCTGGTACTGGGAACATAGTTATCTCTACAGGAGCAGTAGCCTTTGCCGGACCCTTTCTCCTCCCTCCAACCTTCAGCACCCACCTTTAGCCCTTCCTCTAAGAAGTCCCCGCCACAACTCTTGTGAACGTCTGCACCAAGTCCTGGGTCACACACACCAGCTTCTTTGCTGTTAGTTCCCAATCCTTGCCAGTCTTCCTTATGGAAGCGTGACCTCCCAGAAGGCTTCACTTGTGTAGCCCTAGCTGGTCCGGAACTGTCTATGTAGACCAGGCTGACCCTAAATTCACAGAAATCCACCCGCCTCTGCCTCCTAAATGTTGGGGTTAAAGGTGTGCAGCACCAGCCCTGACAGGAAATTCTTAGTTCTTGGAGCCACCACATCCTGGACAGGGCCTGACACAAAGTAGGTACTTAGTTACATATAGCAGGAAAGTTAATGGCAGCACAGAAAGAGCCAACTAAATATCATATCTAGGATTCAAACTCATATCCTTCTAATGACTATGCTAACATTTTTTTAAAAAATGTGTAAGTTCTACCTACTGCTCAGGCCTCTCATGCCAGCACTTAGGTATCTGAGACAGGAGGATTGCTGTAAGTTTGAGGCCAGCCTGGGCAACATAAAGAGACCCTGTCTCAAAATCCAGATATAAAAAAATATCAAATATACATTTGTATGTGTATGTGTGTTCAGGTAGGGGAATGCACGTGCACATGTGTGCCTATTCATGGTGGGGGAGGGAAGGAAGAGGTCAACCCTAGGCATCTCCCTCAGAAGTTTTCAATTTTGGTTTCTGAGGCAGGGACACTAGTTCAACTAGGCTGGCTAGCCAGTAAGCCCCTAGCTATCCTCCTGTCTCCGTTCATCGGCACTGGAATTACAGTCACACTCTGCTGCCCCCTGCCTTTTTTCCAGTCCTGGGGATCTGAACCAGGCCTTTATGTGGCAGGCACTTAACCAACTGAGCCATCTTCCCAGTCCTCAAAGTGTGCATTTCTGTCATGGTTGTGTGTGTCACCTGTGTGTGCCAGGTACTTCTCTGGAAGCTGGAAATGCTACAGTGGGGTAGACAGTGTCAGCCTGTGTGAGGGAAAACAGTGGGTAGGGGACTGAGTGCTCAGATACTATTAGGTGGTGATATCTTCTGAAATGTTGAGTCAGGGCTGGTGGGGTGGCTCAATGGGTAAAGCTGCTCACTGCTGAGCCTAGGCCTGAGTTTCCACCTAGCAGAAGAGGGCAGTCTTGCAAGTTGCCCCGACCCTGCTTTTTAATAAATAAATGAACATATTTTAAATTTTATTTATTTTAAACATTTTTCACATGTATTCATTGCTATTCGTGTTGAAGGAGGTTTGAGGGAGGCATACATACCAGGAAACATGTAGAGGTCAAAGGACACCTTGTGGAGCTGTCCTCCCCTTCCACTGTGTGGGATCTGAGGACAGAACTCAGGTTTCTTGTGGGGCAGTGGGCAGTTCTAACAGCCGGAGTCCAGTAGATCTACGTGGCCACCTGGGACCCCAGAGACCCACTGAACAAAGTAAATTTGTTCACAAGAGATTGTGGGAGTTCAGTGATAGCTCCTGAGACCATGGCTCAGATTTCAGCCCAGACCCCTCACAGCTGCCCCTGCAGGAGATGTGTGCTCTATCAGGCAGACAATGCCCCAAGCTCCCAGCATTCTAGCTGGACCTTACACACAGTCATCTGACCACAAGCCAGGCACGCCATGCCCCGTACAGTCAAAGGGGTGGTTTGCCCCCTCCTCACTCTTACTCTTCTCCCCTCTTGCTCTTACTCTTGCTCTCTTGCTCTTCCCTCTCTCACTCTCTCTCTTACTCTTACTCTCTCTTGCTCTTTGTTCTTCTCTCTCCTCTCTGCTCTTTGTTCTCTTCTCTTGCTTTCTTCTTCTCCTTCTCTCTCTCTCTCTCTCTCTCTCTCTCTCTCTCTCTCTCTCTCTCTCTCTCCTTTTTCTCCTTTCCTTCTCTCTACTCAGCCAGCATATTCTATCCTTCCTACAATAAAATAACTCATTTATACATTGCCTCCTTTTTAATTAAGGCTCCGTGCAGCAAACAGGACAGCACCGGGAGAGAGAGAGAGCCACAGGCCAGGCCGAAGCCCAGGCCCCCACACCCCCCCTGCCCCTGGAACAACAGTTTCTGGGCTTGGCAGCAGGGGCCTTTACCCACAGAGCCATCTTGTCAGCCACAAAATGAATAAACACAATTTAAAATTTTTTAAACAGCCATTTTTTTCTATTTGTTTACTTACTTAATCACTTACTTACTTATTGGTTGTTTGAGGCAGGGCTTCTCTGTATAACAGCCCTGGCTGTCCTGGAACTCGCCTTGTAGCCTATACTGGTTTCCAACTCACAGAGATAGATCCCCCAGCCTCTGCTTCTTATGTGCTGAGATTTAAGATGTGCACCACCACCAACGTGTCAAGTGTGTGTGTGTGTGTGTGTGTGTGTGTGTGTGTGTGTTTCCAAAAAATATACACTGCTAATGCCAGCACCCAGCACTGGTGGCTGAGGCATAAGGCTTGCTGCCAGGTATACAGGGCATATACTGAGGTGATGAACTACGAGAACCAGAAACCAAGAACAGATGAGATGGGCGTTTGAGGCAGGGGTGTAGCTCACTTGGCAGCTTGCTTGCCTGGCTTGCAGGAGGCTCTGGGCTTCATCCCCAGCACCACAGGAACAGAGCCTGGTGGTACATGCCTCCCATCCCAGAACTCAGCAGAAGGATCAGGAGTTTAAGGTCATCCTGGACTATACAGAGATTCGGAGGCCAGGTTGGACTACATGAGACCGTGACTAAAAATAAATGGAAGTATGAGAGGCTAGAGAGGGGGTGCAAGGATTTTAAAACAGTGGCTGCTCTTGCAGAGCACCTGGGTTCAATTCCCAGCACCTACATGGTGGCTCACACGCATCTGTAACTGCAGTCCAAGGGGAGCCGGCGCCCTCTTCTGGTCTCAGTGAGTACTGCATGCACATGGTGCACAGACATACGTGCAGGCAAAGCACCAGACACATAAACTAAAAACAAATAAATCTTCTAAAAAGTGATGGAACTTTGAAACCCCTAGACCCTGCCTGCCACCTTTCCTGGTGCCTTCACACCCATTAAACTATCACCTCCTGTGATTGCAGTTTCTCAACCCAGGGCTGTCATTATTCCATGAACCATTGGTCATTAACTCCTAGTTACCAAGCTCTGTCCTTCAGACCACATATTCCCACAGCCCAAAGTGCTTGTTAAATGTGTGTTGAGAAAAAAAAAACCAAACCAAACAAAACAAAACAACAGTTCATTATTTGCATCAATGAGCCGAGTATAACAAACTGTAGCTGCAGAGGAGCGGCTGGGTCGTATGGTGACTGAGCTGACGTCATGGGAATGGGGCCTGCTGGGGCCAACAGCCTCCTGGTGCCACTCGCCAATGCTGCAGCGCCATCTGAAGCTTTAATAGAGTTTTAAAATGTTTTACACTTATTTATTGGGAAGGGGCACACAAGTCACACATGAGGAGGTCAGAGGACAACTTGACGGAGTTTGGGGGGGTCAAACCTAGGTCACCCTTGATGGCAAGCTCCTTCACTCTCAGAGTCACATCGCTGCTCAGCAACGTCATTCTGTGGTTAGCAGGAATGCTGGGAAGGATCTTGTTTGAGCCGAAGTCCGTGGACACTGCTGCTCAGTGTAGCCTAGCCTGTACGGAAAGTTGGAGTTATCCTCCTGCCTCAGCCTAGCAAGTACTGTTTTCCTGAAGCAGACACGGGTGAAAGGATGTTTCGATATAGCAGGCATGTGAAAGAACCTGTGATGAAGGAGTGTAAATATGACCCCACAGACGGTGGGAGATAAGCACTGAGCTTTAGTTTGACTTGCTCCAATCTCGCTAGTCTTTGCTAAAGACACGCCTGTATTGGTTCACCTTAGTAGCGTTGTTGAGCTCAACTTGTGGTAATGCAGCCATTGAGAGAAACTCACCCAAGAACTGCTCGTGAGGTTCCTGCTGCAATTTGACACTTCCCTGGTCTTGCCTTAGGCTGGTTGGTGAGCCTGGAGGTTTCTTCAGGATTGAACTACAGCTACCTGGTGTCTGCTTGCTGAAAGGATTGTACTGTAGCTGCTGGTTCATGCCTGGTGTCTGCCTGCCTCGAGGACTGGTCTGCAGCTGCTGAATTGTATTTGGTGTTTGCTACAGGACTGAACTGCTGCCCAAGAAGATCGAGCTCTGGGTAGGGTAATAAGACCCTGAGCCCTAGAACCCTTCTAGTAACAGGGTACTGCTGTATGTGTGTGTGTGTGTGTGTGTGTGTGTGTGTGTGTGTGTGTGTGTAGTGCACATACATACTCAGACGTGTGCTCAGACATTCAGGGTCTTTCTCTACATCTCTCCACCTTACTCCCTTGAGACAAATGCTCTTGCTAAATTGGAAGTTCACTATTATGGTCAGGCTGGCTGTCCAGTGAGCTGCCAGAACCCACCCTCTTGCCCCTGTTCCCAGTGCTATGATTATCTATAATCACATGCAAAGCCATGCCTGTTTCTGGGGTGGAGTGTGGTGGGTAGATGCTGAGATTCGAACTTAAGACTTCACACTTGCACAGGGGCTCTTACCCACTAAGCCATCTCCCCGGCTTGTACAGACTTCTGTCTGCTTCCACTGTGCTTCATCACCTCCACCTCCTCTGTGCACCCTCTCTGCTCCCTATCTCTGTCCCTGGATGCTATCTGGGTTTCTTCAGATGCCCTCTTGCCTCTGCTGTCACTGTCAGTGCCACTGTGCCACTGTTGCTGTTGTCTGCTCTCCAGTTCAGCCCACCCAATTAACAGCTGGCAAGAAAAGACCATCTGGGGAAACCTTTCTTGGGTCTAATGTTGCGGGGGCACCTCAAAAAGGTAGAGGTAGAAAGACCCGGCACGGTGAGCACACGTCTGGGATCCCAGTCTCAAGCTAGAGGCAGGAGAACTACCCATGAGTTCTAGACCAGTCAGGTCTATGTACTCAGACCTTGTCCCAAAGGGCGTGATGCTGCTGGGGAATTGGGAAGGTGTCTCAGCAAAGTATTGGCACCAGATCCCATATTTTAAAAGTTGGATGTAGGAAGGGTTAAGAACACTGGCTGCTCTTGCAAAGGACCCAGGTTGGGTTCCCAGCACCCACACGACAGCTTTTGACCATCTCTAACTCCAGGTCTGGGCACCAAGGAAGGGTCTGATGAGCATCGATTGGGAATCAACTCTCCAGATCTCCAACACTTTAGCCTATTTAAAGGAAAGGCCCCTCATCACTTCAGTAATGCTTTGACAGAGTTTAACAATGCTGAGCCCTTCTTGACCCCTGTCCAGGCCTCTAGGGAGAGTTGGGTCACAGGTCTAGAATGAATATGTGTTATCACCATTATGCTACAGGGCTGAAAAGCTACAGCCTGAGGGCCAGATCTAGTGGATCACATATTTGTGTCAATAAAGGTTTATTGACACCCAGCCATACTCATTCAGTCAGTACTGTTTATAGCCATTTAAAGAGCTGTACTAGGATCTGATGTAATGGCTCTGTGAGGCACTGACCCAAGCATGAGGACTGGAGTTTGATCCCCAACACCCATATGCAAAGCATATGCTGCTAATCCCAGCACTGAGGGGGCAGAGACAGGGAGATCTGTGGGTTCAATGGCCATACAGCATAGTCTACTCAGCCAGTTCCAGGTGAGCGAGAGTCTGTGTCTTAAAACAAGGGGGCAGGCAGCAAGGTGGCTGAGTGGGTGAAGGTGTTTGTTGTGTAAACTTGGAGCCCTGCGTTTGATCCCTGAAAGCTATGTAAACTTGGATGGAAAAACAGATTCCACAAAGTGTCCTCTGATTTCCACATGCATTTCTTGGCCATGCCCTTCCTCCCACCCCCACCCCTGCCTGGGCACACATGCATCATGGACAGACCCAAAATTATTATTTTTTTAAAATTTAAGAACAGGCAGTGCCTGGAGAACAATACCTATGTATGCAGAAATAGTTTGGCCACCTTTTTTCTAGAATGTTCTTAGCAGCTCTGTGGTAGTAATCCCCGATAAAAATTCTCATGCCCTGTGAATGGGTGAAGGACGAAGATATTTGCACAGCACTACCCAGCAGGTGTGGGTGAGAAGGAGGGCTTCTCTTTTGCCCTGCTCAGTAACTGGAGGCAAGATTCCAAGAGGAGAGGGTTCAGCCACCTGGGCTCAGCAGGTGAGATCACAGCCTCAGCCTACTGTTGTAGGGATGGACAAGAGGAGGCCTGTCTACACTTCTAGATGCCTCTGAGGTCAAGACTTGCTTGTTACTGCAGCACAGCCCACTTTATTCTGACTGCTGCAGCCATGCCACACTTCACCAGTCATTCTCCCCTGCTCCTGTCTTCTTGTCTTCACCTTTCCCCTCCTTCCCTCCCCCTCCTCTAAGCTACACCACCATTTTATGATGCACATAGGACTACCTAGCATGACCTCAAGTTTCACTGGGGGTTTGGTTGCAAAACTGCCTAGAGCTTTGCTTCTGGAGTGAGCCATGGACCAGATGCGGCCTCCTGGATACAGGTTAGAAATTTAGAACTCTAGCCTGGCCATGGTGGTGCAGGCCTGTCATCCCAGTACCTGTAGGGCTGAGGCAGGAAGATCTCTAGCTTGAGACTAGCCTGGGAAACTTAGCAAGACCTTGTCTGAAGTTAAAGGAGGTAGAATACTTAAGGACTGGGTCCAAGGCCCAGAGGCGTTTGATATCGTCACACTTTTGAGTCTTTTGTTTTTGTTTTTTGAGACAAAGTTTCTGTGTGTAGCCCTGGCTGCCCTGAAACTAGCTCTGTAGAGCAGGCTGGCCTTGAACTTGGAGATGTGCCTGACTCTGCCAACTGTGTGCTGGGATTAAAGGCATGCACCTCCATTGCCCAGCTACATTTTGAGTTTTGAAGAACTGTGGAATTCCTATTGCTCTGTATCACTTGGAATTGGCAGTGATTTTTTTTTTAAGCCATTCAGTTTAATGAATGACAAACGAGAGTCATGGATATTTGAGGTCATCCCTGACTATTGGGTTTTACTAGTATACTCTTATTATTGCTATTTTGGTTTGCTGTTTGCCTCCACATCCCCAATCCTTGGATTACCCGTGTGTGCCACCATCCCAAGGCTGTTATTATTTTGAGACAGCATCTCATGTAGTCTAGGCTGGCCTCAAGCTCACTATGTAGCAAAGGATGACCTCCAGATTCTCCTGCCTCTACTATATCTGGTTTGTTCTATGTTGAAGACTAAAGCTGGGGCTTCCTGCATAATAGGCAGTCAGTCAGTCACTCTACTAACTGAGCCACTGTGAAACCAAAGAGGAGCCACATTGTTATACAATGTTATAAAATGTTATACAATGTTATACATTGTTATACAGTGTTATACAGTGTTATACATTGTTAAGCAGCCACACCTTCCAAGAACGGTTTGTTTCCTAAACCTAATGTATCCTGCAAACCATAGTTTTCAACCTTCACTGAACTTGTGACCCCAAGTTGAATGACCACTCCTCTGCCTTGCTAAACTCCTGTATCCATGATATAAGATCTCCCTTTTGCCTTATAGAAATGTGTCTTTCCAGGTTCCTTGATGAGCCCCCCCCCCACATGATGTATTCTTACATTTAGCTGGCCCACAGGCAGCCTTCAGCTCTGAGTTCCCCCCCAACCCCCACTCTTCTGTGCAGGTGCTAACAGCCAATCATCTGGACAGCTGTTTTCTAGCAAGCCTAATCCTACCCGATAAAAGGGACCCCAAAAGTTACCAAGGGGCTGACCTCTGAAATCCCCACGTAGGGTGAGGCCCCATCTGGCCAGTCCCTGAGCACCTCTGAATAAAGCTTGCTTAATCATACAGTCATGGAAATGGGTTTTTACCCCCCTCCCTACCCCCCACCCCGTCAGGTCTAACACCACTTGCCAGCCTTGTTTGGTTCAAGTCTTTTGAGATGGGATCTAGCTCTATAGCCCAAGAGGGCCTTGAACCTGAAGCAATCCTTCTGCCCCAGGCTTGACTCACCAAGCCAGTTTCTTTGCCTGTTAGTAAATGCAGTACCATCTCCTGAAAGTACTCACTTGGGATATGCGAGTGTAACTTCTCAAGGCCAAAGGATGGAACTCGAAAGCAAAACTAGAAGTTCTCACTGGACTGTACAGTGCCTTATCTGCCTGTTATCTTGGGGGAGGGGGATCAAAAGCCACTTACCAGCCCAGGAGACCAGGTGGGGAAGGAAGGGAGAGGGGGAACACAGGTTAACCTAAGTACTTGAGATTTCTCAGGAAAGTTCCAGCATTTAGGGGAGGAGTCTGGGGACAAGTTTAACAGCCTGCAGGACACATGATGCAGCTGGCAACCCCACCCCCCTAAACACAGCAGCCCTGAGGCTGTTAACCTGCAGAGTGCGTGCATATGTGTGTGTGTGTGTGTGTGTGGAAGGGGGGCTTAGACCACAGGGATGCTACTTAGCTCAGGCCCAGGCCCCCAGCTGCTGGATTCAAGACAGGGGCTGCCCTGATTGATTGATTCCAAGTATGTTTACTGCTTCCTGTGTGCCTCAGTGTGCTCATCTGTGAGTTGGGGACAATGTCGTGACTCACCTTGGAAAGCAGAGAGGGAGGAACAGAAAACTAGAGAGAGAGTGCACAGACAGACACAGAGCAAGACATGCACACATACAGGAAGGGAGGGACTGAGGGAAAGCGGGGGGGGGGGGGGGGGAGAGAGAGAGAGAGAGAGCCCAAAGAGGCAGAGAAGTCAAGAGACAAAGACAAAGATCCAGAGAATTTGGACCAAGAGCCCCATTTGGGTGCCCCTATTTAAGGGACAAGCAGAAACAACCTCTGTGCTTCCCCCCAACACCTTCCATTCACAAGCTTGCCATTGTCCATGGATACTGTCTCAAACCCTAGACAAATGACTGAGGTGCATGCTTAACATAATCAAAGCCGACCTGTACCAAGGTTCTCCCAGCATCCCTCAGTCCCTACCTGTTACAGCAGTGGTCTTTAACCTTCCTAATGCTGTGACTCTTTAATGCAGTGCCTCACGTTGTGGTGACACCCAACTATAAAATTATCTTCGCTGCTACTTCATAACTATAATTTTGCTACTGCTATGAATCATAATGTAAGTACCTTGATATGCAGGATGTCTGAAATGTGACCCCCTGTGATATGTGATTTGACTCCCAAAGAGGTTTCAACCCCACAGGTTGAGAACCAATGTGTTACAGGGTCCCACCCCTCCCTTAAACTTCCCCAACTCAGGGACTGGGTTGGCCTTCCCTATATAATCCAGCCATTTTGATTACATGTTTTTTTTTTTTTTTTTTTTTTTGTCTACCCTTTACTCTCCTGGCCTCTTGGCCAGTATCTTGGCCCAAGACCGCCCCTCTTGATTGGCAGCTAGTGCTCTCCCCCCTCCCTTCCCCTCCCCTCACATGGCCCAGCTCAGGGTCTCATTCACTCTGGTCTCTACCTCTGTCTCTGCTCTCCATTTAAGTACAATAAACCTTCTCCTCCGGCAGTCATACACAGTAGTCATGGCATTCCTTTTTCTTTCAGACACACCCACGCCACCTTAATCACAAATGCTTTCTGAGTGGTGACTGCACCAGACCATGCCTTTAAACACGTTATTTAATCCTCTCAGAAACCTTTGGCCACACAGCCCGGCCCAGGAAAGGCATGTGCCACTGTGACTCCAGGGCTGGGGTGATGTCCCATGGTAGGAATGGGTGACTGGGGCATGGCCTTCAGTCCCTATCTGAAGTAAGGGTGAAGTGTCTAAGGGCAGGTTAAGGCCTCACCTCCACCTTGGATCACTCCCAGGCCCATGTGCTCCAGCCAGTAAACTGTTGCGGTTTCAAGGCCTCTGTACTGTGTGAAGTAGAACACACACACACCCAGAAATGAGAGCCGCACCCGCAGCTGCAGAGCTGGCCTAGGTAGGATACATGGCTGCAGACACACTGAAGGTAACTCTTCAGCCTTCAGAAGAGTGGCCAGGCGTGGGGTCCCACGCCTATTGTCCCAGTATGGGGGAGGCTGAGGCAGGAAGATTGCCACAGTCTGATGCCAGCCTGGATCATACAGGGAGTTCCAAGTTGGCTTGAGCTACAGTCTGAGGCTCTGTCTCAGACCACCAAGAAAACAGAGAAGTCACGAGGCCCACCTCTAGCTGAGGTCTTCTGCACAGGCAATGATTGCTGGCAGGGGAGAGACATTTCCTCGGTGGTGGAGCCACCCTAAGGTGCCCAGGGGCCTTTAATTAACCCCTCACCCATGCTCCTAGAAGAATTGGACTCTCTAGGTCTCCAAGAAATAACAAGGACATGAGAGTAGAAGGTGGCCTCTCTGGGAAAGGAAGAGGATCTATGGAGTTTGAGGGGGACAAGAGAGGGGAAGAGGATGACCACGGTCACAGTACACTGCATACATGTGCAGAGATGTCATCATGAGACCCAGGGTTACATATGACTAATGTATGCTAATAAAAACTCTTGTCAAGGGGCTGGAGAGATGGCTCAGTGGTTAAGAGCACTGGCTACTTTTACAGAAGTCCCTGAGTTCGATTCCCAGCAACCACATGGTGGCTCACAACCATCTGTAATGGGATCTGACACACTCTTCTGGTGTGTCTGAAAACAGTGACAGAGTACTCACATACTTAAAAAAAAACTTTTGTCGAGTTAAAAAAAAATGAAGATGGGCAAGATATGGTGGTGTATCCCTTTAATACCAATATTTGGGTGGTGGCAGAGGCAGGCAGATCTATATAAACTCAAGGCCAGCCTGGTCCACATAATGAGCTCCATCCAGACCAGTCAGGGGTTCATAGTGAAATGCTGATTCATAAAAAAGGAAGAAAGAGAGAAAAGAAAAAGAAGAAATGCCATGATGGCTGTGTGAAGATGCCCGACCTCAAATCCAACAGCATGAGTTCTATCCTTGGCAATCCCATGATGGAGGGAGACTCTGACTCCTGCAAGTTGTCCTCTGACCTCTACAGACATATTGTGGCACACACATAAAAGAAAGAGAGAGGGAACGGAAGGAAGGAGGGAGGGAGGGAGGGAAGGAAGGAGAGAGGCTGGGGAATGGTGCTGTAGGCTGCAGCACACATGTGGTAAAATCAGTTCAGGTCCCTACAACCCTCAGATGCAATGGGGGCGCTCACAACTGTAATCTCAGGGTGGCTCTCCTGGGAGAAGCGGGGCAGAGACAGGAACTACCTGAAGCTTTCAAGCCAGCCAGCCTGGCATAAGCAGAAGCGAGCAAGAGACAAGGAAGGCCATGATCAATACCCAGGGTCCTGTTCTGATCTACACTCACAGACTGTGGTACAAGGCATAGCTCATCTGTAGGTACCTTGGCCAGACCTAGAATCCCGCAGCCAGGGCTCAGTGGGAGACAAGTAAACAAACAAGTCCTGTTTCTTGCATCTTTGCATCTCTCCTGTTTATGTTTCAGTTCCAGAGTATATACTGGCTTTTACAAACCTTGCAGATTCTTGGCCACCGAACACTAAGTCATAGAATACCTTGTGGGCTGCCGGAATGAAAGCCAGCTTTCCACACTCAATCCACACAGCAGCCTTTCCCACTCATCCCTTTTGAGGCGGAATGGATGAAGTCAGTCTCCCTGGGACCCAGCTAGAGACAGAGGCAGGTGCAGGGTCAGGGCAACATGACACTAAAGGCATTTGGTGGTGGTGTGAGGCAGGCAGGAAGGAATGTGGGACGGTTAGAGGAACTTGGCCTGCAGCCCAGCAAGGAGAGATGGTTTCAGCAGAAGGCCTGGTGCCAGGGAACTGTGTTCCACCATCGCTCGGGTCCACCTCATGTAGGTGCCAAACACTGGTCTTTAGGGAGCACAGGAAGCCCTTGAGTGGACGGGCTTGATATGGGCGTGGTCATGTTAAGCACCCCAGAGCCTCACACCAGGAAGGAATGACAAAGCCTTCCCCAGACCTGGGATGAGGCTCAGAGAGAAACCACAAATCCTTCCTCTGGGGATTGGGTGCCAGTGTCGATAGTGTCTGCAGAAAGTGTCTACCCTAGCTTTCTTTCCTTGGGTATTTACAGCCTGCGGACTGTGCCCTGCAGAGATCACTCCTACAGAGACGACCCAAACCTGACTCCTGGCCCAGCTGTACGCAACAACCCCCCCCCCCCCCCCCCCCC
>JADRCD010175455.1:0-25059 GCA_019843815.1 Montemys delectorum | reverse complement strand
CACACACACACACACACACACACACACACACACACACACACACACACTTTATGTCTTAAAGAAACAGACTATGAATCTATGAAGGACTCCTTAAAGGAACCATTTGTAGATCTATGTGAAAGGAAAAACGTTTAGTTGGCCAAAAGATGGGAGAAGGAAAAAAGAAAGACTCCAGGATGGCATTGATCCAAGTGATAGAACTGAGGTCAGAGGAAAAGAAGGAGAATTACTTAGAGGAAGATGCTGAGATCCATTTGACTGTAGAAAAATAAAGTGGCAGCTGAAAGTAAAAATCTGTGTTTATGGAAAGAGGTAATGGTGGTAGGAATGCAGTTACAGGCATCATCTCTACGTAGGCACAGATGAGACTCAGAGAGGACAAGACTGCCTGAGCTACCACTGTCCTCTTAATACATGTCTCCAATTCTTGTCAAACTGCATATTTCCTGGAACCTCATTACATTGATGACTTCAAAGTACACAGGGAAAAGAGCTGACTGACCTATTCCACACCTTGCAAGCTAGTTAATCCTTAGATAAGCTTTTTAATCTCTTTGAATTTCAGTATCCTTGTCTGTAAACTGATGTCATGAGTCAGATATCTCTCACAAATTGGCTTCAAGGATTGTTTCACAAATATTTAAATATATTTGTGATTATTAACATAATTCAAAAACTGCCTTTTGCTACAGAGACAGGAGTGGAAACTAGGCAGACAATTGCTGTTTGTATGCGTCTTCTTAGAAAACATACCACTTTCCTACGTGAAGAGGGCACTAGGGAAATCTTTATTCTAAAGTGAGGTAACTTGAGACACTTGCCATCTTCTGTGAACTGCCCAGCTGAAAAGTAGTAATGCCACTGTTCAAATTGAAAGAACTTGATTTCAGGGCCTTAACCATGTCTTAAATAGAAGGGCTTTAGTTGAGAAATTCAGAGAAGGGACTTTGTCAGGAAGGCTCTTCTATATCTCTCAAACCACTACACAAAAAAAAATGTAACGGTTTCTGTGTGGCTTCTATGTCTATTAAATATTGATGCCCTTGTTTTTCTTAAGGCCTGGGGTTTTCCTGATTCTGTTTTGGTGATCACTTTAGGCAGAAAAGAACCTGGAAATCATCAAGGAGAAAAATACATCACTCAGAAGGACACCAGAGACAATCCCTGGAGACTCACACTGAATGTGGTAACATCCTTACTCATTGCACAGGATTAAAGAAGCAAAGATGGGACGAGAAAGAAGGCCCCAGGAACCATAGAAAGGAGACTGTTGGCTTCAGAAGTGAGAACCACATGAGAGTTTGAAAAGAAGTCATTGCTTCTCTAGACATCTGAGAGGAAATCCAGTGGTAGAAATAACTGGTCCATGTTGTGCAGTGTGCAGGACATATCTGCAGATACGTCTAGGAATGATATGGGATAGTGGGTGAGGCTGTATGCAGCAGAGGTGATGTTCTTAGAGTTGTGTGGGTACAGCTTTAAATAACACAATCACACAGGGACCAAATTATTCTTTTATCGTTTTCCTTAACAGTCTTCAAGTTATTATAAAGTCTAATTTGATACTGGTATGTTTTTAACAATTTTCTGACACCTGTATCCTCCCTTTCAAAAAGAAGACATTGGAAGGAAACACAGGATTTAACTTGTAGTGAATAACATTATTCTGTGTCCTTTGTGTTCATTTTCAAAGCTGCCTACTATTTATGCCAAGTATTTTTGTACTTATGTTCATAAAAGATTTTAAGGTAAGTTTGTGCAAGAAAAATAGGAATGTTTGAAATATCTTATTATAGGAAAAATAAAGGTCAAATGAATATGTAACCAAACCTGTAATGACCAAGATCTAGAGGGTAGCCTTGAAGGGTCATTCTAAACCCTTCAATCCATATTCTGATTGGATCAGAGTGTGGTTCAATCTGGGGTTATATATTTCCCTTTCATCTCCAGTATCCTAGAGCATTTCCCGAGTGATGTGAGGATGATGGCAGAAGTGAAATGAATGGTCACAACATGAAAAAAGCATGAGAATTCTACAGGTCTCTACACTGAAGCATAAAGGTCATTCTGATGAAACTCAAGAACTAGCATGTATTAGACCCTACCGAGTTTGTCATCGTTTATCCAAAGGATAGACTCAGAACTCATAATAGATCCAAGGCACAGGGTTCTACACAGCCACTATTCCTAAGTTTAAGACACACACACAGGTAGAAGGTAGCCCCAAGAGAATAGACCTAGGGGTTGAAAACCATGACTGTATTCTACCCCTGAAGTCCTTCCTTAAAATAAATCCTGGAAAATGAGGAGGCAGAGCATGGATTACTTCTTTAAATCTAAGTCCATTATATAACATAATGGGCTGGACTTGAGGAGGGGCTGGGACTAGGTTCACCTGATATTACTAACTGCTTTGTATCTGCTACCTGAAACTCATCCTTGAGAGGACAGCCTCACCATGCTCAGGCATTCCAGGAGAAAGGCTTGAGTATAATCATGTGCTCCAGGCAGGAAGCAAGTTATAGAATACTTCTGGTGACTGTGGCTTTTTTCTTGATCTATAATACAATGTCAAATTCACATCACTTTGTCCCAACTGCAAAGGGATGAATCAGGTACACTTCCCAAACCAGTTCCTGTCCAGAAATGATTTGTACACTACATTTATTTTTATACTACATTCATTAATATCAATTTTTATGTATTAATATTAATTCCTTGGTGATTTTAAATATTTACCCCAATAGTCATAAACTATGAACCAGTCTCAGTGCTAAGTACACTCATAAGTTGATTGGTGCTATTCTGGATTCTCTATCAATGGGAATGAACTATTGTTTACATGTTGTTCATTGTTTAGGATTTAAATATATATACATATATATGTGTATATATACATATACATATATACACATATATATTCTCTTAGTTTTTCTGCCTGATCAATGAAAGGGAGAATCTATTTTCCTTCCACAATCCTAAGATTGTCCTTCATTTCTGGGCTATATATAGATGCATATTCACGGCAAAGAAGTTTTTAACAAGCATGCCTTTCCAAGAGCGACTTCCTCTTCCTGACAAACTGGGGTAGTGTCTAGTTAATCTGCCTTTATGATTAGCATGTGAGTTCCATTTCATCTTGTTTCCCTCCTCATATATAAAGTGAAGGATAATGGATAGGCCCATACTCAAAGAACACGGAAAGATCTAAAAGAGAATGCATTTGTCAAGGGCTGCAGTAGAGTCTACTGACTGCTAGTCTGGCTAGATTGTGACCACACTTCATTTTTCACCTGTATTCTGCTTAATTTATCACAAATGTCACCATCCCAGAGCTGTCAGCCTGGAAAGATGATGCCCTTGTTGTGTGGGCTTCACGGGCACTGACTCTTGGCTTGGACTGTGAGGAGAAAGCTATCATTCATAATTTCCCACTCTGCTAAGTTGAAGAAGGTGGATGCCTTGGAGTTGAAGGAAAAGGAGACAATGTTGCTGAGGAGATGGGAAGCAAGGATCTTAGCAGCCTTCAATGCAGGCTGGGGTGTTTCTGGATACCTCTCTGTGGTACTTACTGCTTAAAATGTCAACCTGTGCCATGTTTTATGACAATCTCTAGCCACCTGTGGGTATCAAACACTTAAAATATGGCTAGTCCAAATTTACATGTGTTCAGTAATCAAAACCCTAGTATGGAAACTTAGAAATTGAAATTATCCTTATATCCACTGGTATTGCTTTTTACCCATCAGCAAAGAAATGTCTTTTTGTTAAGGATGGAGACTAGTACAGACGTCAATAGCTGGTCAAAATTGAGAGTGATTACTGGGTACTGAACCCCAATTTATAGAGTTTCAATGCAACCCCTACACCTAAGGCTCAGAAGAAAAATAAACAAAAGAGGGGTAGAAAGACCATGTAAATCAGAAGACCAAGATATATATAGTCCAGGACCTGCTACTGTATATCATCTTTGAGATATAGCAGGAAAGCTGTAGTTATAAACTCTAAACAAGATGATTGTTTAAAGACCTGCATAATGACAAAATCAGGTGGCATGCCAAAGTAAATTGGTGACATTTGACAAGGTACCATCCCTAGATAAAGAGCTGGGAGGAAGAATCAGTTTTAAGGCAAAAGAGCAAATATTATGGAAATTCCAATCATACTGGAAAGAAACAGCTACACAGGGCTTCACCATCACTCTTCACTACATTCTCAAATAAGTACATTAACCAAGCTATTCACTCTTCTAAACATCTGTTGTGTAATAGGAAATAATAAAATATGTTTTTAGAAAGTTATTATTGCATACAGAGAAGGATGAGATATGTGCACTAAATGCCACCTCTGGTTGCTATCTAACAGGGTAAGACTTAAATAAACATGTAATCCTTCTTCCTCAGTCCCTAGGGCAATTGAGTGGTAGGAGTTGTGGTGGTTTGACTATGCTTGACCCAGCAAGTAGCCTTGTTGGTGTAGGTATTGCCTTGGTGGAGGAAGTGTGTCACTATGGGGGTGGGCCTTGATACTTTCCTTTTAGCTGCAGAGAAAACAATTTCCTCCTGATTGACTTCAGAAGTAGAACTCTCAGCTCCTTCTCCAGAACCATGCCTGTCTGTGCTGCTTTGCTTCCTGCCTTGATGATACTGGACTGAAACTCTAAACCTGGAGTTTAGCCCCAGTTAAATGTTGTCATTTGTAAGAGCTGCCTTGGTCATATTGTCTCTTCTCAGCATTGAAAACCCTAAGATAGAGGTCAAGTGATAGGAACCCACTGATAAGTGACAAAGTTTTCCAATGTCAAACACCACCCTAGGCATACAGATCAGTCATTCCTTCAGCCTTCTCTTGATAGAACCTGTTTTAGCTGTGGTTTTAAAAGTTTACAAAGGTACATTTATTTACCCTTTATAGAAAAACTAATAATGCATAAAAACTGGATTTCATTTCAGAATGGCAAATTAAGCTGAGAGAAAATCATCCCTTTCCATCTTGTACTATCAGATGGATTGTGTAAATCCCTCTCATGAAGATTTCAAACATTTTTTTAGAAAGGGATCTAACAAATACTCAAAGAACATTAAAATTACATGTGGTATAAATTGTCTCAAAGATTAGAGAAAAGAGGCAACACTCCAACTCAGTATGTAAGATTATGACACCAAGAAAAGAAAGGGATAACATCAAAACAGAATTATTGACTAAAAATCTCAAATAAAAATTCCTTTGTTAAATTGGTAGTATTCTAAAAAAAATAAATCATGTCCCAAGTAGGCTTTACCTCAAAATAAAAGACTGTCTCAATATTGGAATTTTCAAAACTCATCACATAAATAGACCAGTGATAAAAACATAAGGTCACACCAATTCAAATCAAAAAATCTTTGGCAAATATTCAGAGCATCATATCCCCTAAGGAAAGTGTATTGCTAGGCACTCAATACCCTAAATAGAATTGTCCCAGTGAAAGAGTTTTGTTTTACATAACAAGAAAATATCTTCTTATAAACTATATAGAAAGTACAATATTTCTGAATCTTGAGACAAATCCCCTTTGAATTCAGAATCAGGGCAAATATTCCTACTATATTTCTGTTACTATTTAACTCAGAAAAAATGAGACAGAAAAATTCTGGAACAAAGATGATACCTGTTTTGTTTTGTTTTGTTTTGTTTTGTTTTGTTTTGTTTTGTTTTACAGTGAATTACATATAAAGGAAGTCTCCTAAAAAGATCAAACTGCCAAACATAAGAAAATCCCCCAGGATCCTAGATGTAGCATCAGTTCTAGTATATAATGTGACAAGAAGGCTGAGAAAGCTTTTATCACTTATAATTGTAATAAACTTATAAGAATTGGGATTGGAGATATGGCTAAGCAGTCAAGAATACTTGGTACTCTTGCAAAGGGTCCAAGTTCAGTTCCTAGCACTGACATGGTAACTTGTAACCATTTGTAACTTCAGTTTCAGGAGATCTGATGCTCTCCGCTAACTTCTACAGGTACAAGGTGCACACACACTATACAAACATGACCGTAGGCAAAACAGTCATAAAACAAAATAAAAATAATAGGGTTTTTTGTTTTGTTTTTCTAAGTTATGAGGATCCAGAAAGAGATCTAAAAAGTAGTTTGAAAGTTCAGGGAGACAGTTGTAAATGTTGGAGATTATTAATCCATATCTGTATAAATGGAGAAAGAATCAGCAACTAAGGTGGATCTTCTTTGAATTAAACAATGAAATTCAAAAGCTTAACAATAAAGTACAAACAGAACTGCTATAGACCAATAACAATAAGGAGTGTAACATTAGTATATAAGTAGGCAAATGAATCAAAGTAATAAAGTCTAGAAACAGACTGAAGTGTTGAACAACTTAGAATGCAGGAAACACAGCATCAATGATCTTAGAGAAAACCAAGACTATTTAATAAGCACTGTCTTCATCTTGGAAAGAATAAAACTATTTCACATCATTCTGAAAGGAACATATGCAAAGGAGAGCAAGACTAGCCTCACACCCAGAGGGCCATGAAAATGAATGGAAATATGGGACTGTGGGGGCTGGGGAGGCAGGGATAACCTCTAGAAAGTCCCAGAGATGTAAGAGGCTCCCAGGACTCAATGGGGATGAACTTAGCCAAAATGCTCAACAGTGGGGAGAGGAAACCTGAAGAGACCACTTCCAGAAGATAGCCATAGCCCCCAGTGGACGGCTGGGGCCACCCATCTACGTTCAAAAATTTTGACCCAGAATTGTTCCTGTCTAAAAGAAATGCAGAGCAAAAACAGAGCAGAGATTGCAGGAAAGGCCATTCAGTGACCAGCACAACTTGGGATCCATCTTATGGGCAGGCACCAAGCCCTGACACTATTGCTAATGCCATATTTTCCTTGCAAACAGGAGCCTGACATAGCTGTCCTCTGATAGGTTCTACCAGCAGCTGACTGACACAAATAAACCAACCATTGGACTGAGGTCAGGGATGCCTATGAAATAGGGGAAGGATTGAAGGAACTGAAGGGGATGGCAACCCCATAGGAAGAACAACATTTTCAACTATTCCAGATCCCTCAAAGCTCCCAGAGATCAAGCTCCCAACCAAAGATCATACATGGGCTAGTCCATGGCCTCAGGTGCATATTTAGCAGAGGACTGCCTTGTCTGGCTTCAGTGGGAGAGGATGTGCCTAATCCTGTAGAGACTTGATGTCCCAGGGTAGGGGTGTGCTGGAGGTGTCTGTGAGGGGGGTTGATGGGTAGGCGGGGGAGCATCCTCTGAGGCAAAGAAGACAGGGAACGAGGTAAAGAACTCTAGGAGGGGGTACTAGGAAGGGGGACAACATTTGGAATGTAAATAAAATAATTTCATGAAAAAGAAGTAAATGAAGCATGATCACTGTCCATTACATTTGCTCTGACTGCAATGTACTCATAGGAGTGGCATGCACTGTCACATTGTGTGTTATGGGTTGTAAACATATTACAGGCCAGCCCACACTTAAAGCAGTTATTTAAAAACATGAACAAAATGGGCCAAACTAAAAAATCCGTCCATTGTTTCGAAATACTTGGCATTGCCTAAGGTTACAAGAATAACTCAAAAGTCAGAACACACCCAAATTTACTTCATTCTGTTGCATTTTAATTTCTATTTGCAGGGTTAAATGAGTATCTCCTCTTTTTCCCTTCCCTTCAATACACTTAACTCTGAACTAATACACATTTCCACAAGAATCATGCCTACCAAGGTGGACAGAACACTGAAACGTAACTGAATACCTACTGGCTCCAACATGATCTGGGCATAGCAGAAAATTCAGCTGAATGCTTTGAAAGGAGGAAATAAATATTTAATTGGAAGTAGAATAAGCAAGACCATATAACCTATTAATGTTCCAGGCTCCACTTTCCCTCCAGAACTTACAAATCATAATCTCCAGAATGTTCCTGCCCTAAGTAGCAAAACTTGTATGAAAATCCCTGAAAGCAAACACTTGTGGAGATCCACACTTACACAGATTCTGTTTCCCATTACTGTCAATGAAAAGAACGAAAGGGAATCTTCAGCTCTTTGACATGTTACAAATAAAGTCACAAAAAGGAACTATTCTTGATCCTCAACTAAGAACCTTAACTCTGATCCATACTAATACCTCACACAAGCCATCGCTCTTCATAAGTCACACCTAAAATAGCAATGATAACAGTGGCGCTTCATTAAGTACTCACTGCAAGCCAGGCACCGCATGAAGGATTTATATGAATTACTGCAGTTAGGTGTCATAATAAAGCCTAGATTAAGCACTCCATCTTAGTTCTCTGGGTAAACTTACTGAGGCAAAGTATAGCTGTGTAATGTACCCAAGTACTAGTGATTGGCTAGAGACACTGCAGAGATCTGAAAGTGTATGAGGCTTCCCTCCAAGTATTTAGTGCACAAAAATTTTAAATGCTCCTTATGAAAAATGGCACTCTTCCACACATTAAAGTAAAAAAAAAATTCCATGTTTATTCAAGGAGAAAAATTTTATAACACTATAAAATTATATAAATTATATAACATTTTTAAAAATTATTTTTATTTTTTAAATCATATGTATGCATTTCTGTGTGTGGGTGTGTGCACAGCATGTGAGTGCAGGGCCTGTAGAGACCATTAGCACGTCAAATCTCCTAGAGGTAAAACTGTGTGCAATTGTGAGCTGCCCAGTGTGTGTGCTGGGAACCAAACTCAGGATCTCTGCAAGAATAACATGTGCCCTTCACCACTGAGCAGTCTCTCCAATCCTTGGAACATTTTCAGTCTGCGCATTTAGCAGTTGTACATTACTGAGAAAGTAAATTGGCCTTTATTTTTCTCTTAGATAATATGTGTATTTTATCCTATTTCCCTAAGAGGTTATAGTGTTGAAAGAGTTAAATTCTTCTAAAGCAAAGGACTGTAATGCCAAGATATAAGCAATTAATAGTTTCCAAATGTGAGAAGCGTGCAAAGAAGAAGGGCATTCTGATAGATCATTAGTCTATATAGAGAACAGGACATATAATGCATGCTGGGTAAAATGCACCCAAATTGCTAGATTACCTAAAATCAAATACTGCTTTAAATTTTGTTTGAAAAAGACGATGTGATGCAGGCACGTCATTCAGCAATCCCTGCAAACATTCCTAGACAAGCCCTCGGTACCCTACATTCTCCAAACACTTTCAGTATGGCACCTCGATATGGTAGGAGATACAGGGAGACATCACCTAGTACTGAAACAAACACTTTTTAAAGTCATACATCTTTATCCTTTACCCATACTGTAGGCTTATTAATATCTACCTTGCTAGGATGCTCATATTTAATGGAGGCTGGCTTGATTCAGTTTCTGGATGCTACACTAACTCAAACATATCCAGATAATTAAATACACTGCAAAACAAAAACAAGACAATAGAAACAACAGAAGCTTCTGAGGGATAACTCTGAAAGAGCTAACACCATGTTGTGGAATGGTCTCTAAGAGCTGAGAGAGTTCAGGGAAAGGTCAAGTCCCCAGGGTCGAACACAACCCTTCTTCTTCCCCACAGGGAATTTTTCTACCTTGAAGAGGCAGCGGGAAGGGCAAGCAACACTTTGGGCGGTTTTTCAGAGTTAGAAATACAAAAATATCTCCCAAGAGCTTCCTCGGAGAAAAGATCCAATAGCCACTGACACATTGGATTGATGACACTAAGACCCTCATCTCAGAAAGAAGAGACCCTAATCCCATGGAGTAGAGTTCATAAAGATGGCCCAGTGTCCAGAGAGTCTCCTGCCAGACACAGGTTAGATAGGTCCCAGGTAGCTGATAACAAAAACACCTGGCAGAGTAAGTGGACATTTTAGGGGAATGAGAGAATGCCATTTTGTTAGTAATTAATACACTTTTAAGTGTAATGGCAAACACACAACAGGAGAAGCAAAGAGTCAAAAAGATAATTTAAATTCAGTAGGACCAACAGACAAAAAAAAAAGAAAAAAGAAAATTAAAAAACAGCAAGAAATGGGCTTTTGACAGGGATTTTCTAGATAAAATTCCTAGATCCAGACTCTGTACAACTGTGATGATGTTTATGGAGAAAAACACAGGAAGTTTTCCTGAGTGGTAAACTATTTATGAAAAGGAGGACAGTGCCAATTTCACTCCTCCAGATAGGAAACAACAAAAATCAATGAAATTAAAGCACTGGTATTCAGTGTAATAGCAAATAAGGAGAATTTAATAAATTCTCTCGAAGATAAAAATAGGTTCACTGAAAGGTCGGAAGATATTACTTAAAATGCTACAACATAAGTACTAAAGCTACCAAAGAGCAGAAGATGTAAAGAGACTACAGTGAGCAGTAGATGTGCTACATCATGCCTCTAAAGTTTAGTACACCAGCATCTAAGGTGAGAGTATTACCACAAATTCAAAGCCAAACTGGGACACATAGCGAGTGCCAGGCAAGCTTCTTCTACCTTCTATGTAGCAAGACAGAGTCTCAAAGTGTGATATAATGAGAATGCTTATTCTTTATTAGATGAGGCCAAAGAAATATTGAAATAGATTACAGCTGCATATTTTCTGAAACTGATGATAGATATTAATATACAGAATTAAAGCTTCACAGGACTTCAGTCTGTAATGCAAAAAAAAAAATCTTCTCTTATAGTATTAGCACAAAATCTGAAAAATTTGAGCCTATGTCGTTATTTGAATCAGAGGGCTGAAGCTATGAAACAATGATAAAATCAAATCATGAGGAGAGGTAGGTGTAAAGGGCAGGGAAAAGCTGTAAGCATTTGCTTATCTGAGTCAGACTCAGGAAGACAACAACAAGAATTCAGCTAGGATTATTTGTTAACTGCGGAAAGGTAACAAGAGATGGTCGAGTGTGCAGAGCTGGCTCTAGGGGCTGTAAGTACATGGAGTGCTCGTGGTTTTTACCTGTAGTTTCTTCTCTAAAGACTCCACCACTTATGTCTGAAGATGGGTAGAAGCTGTTGTGTAGTCATTTCTTCCAAAATAGAACATTCCCTCCTAAAGAGAAAACGGTCTTGCAGCTTACAAGGAACAGGAAGTTCATATATCTTACAAAGAAAGACTCACAAGGCCTCTTCGCAAGGTCATAGACTGCTGCTATTATTGAGAAGAGGAGAACTGTCTACGTACTTCACAAGCAACGTCAGGGACGTGATCATGCTGGAGCGGGCTTTTAGGTGATAAAGTTGACTCTGAGTAATTCATGCTTCTACAAGTATCCCCAGTAGGCTGATTTCTTCAAACCAGAGATGTGTAAAGTAATTTCTGATCTGGAATTGAATACATGTTTGCTCATATCTCCCCAGGAAAAGTCACACTACAAGAGTCAGGAGAGGACTTCCATTCTTGTTCAAACCTAAGGAAGAGAGAGTAGCCAAAACATGGAGATGGCCTGGATCCTTCTTCCTATTTCCTTTTACATAGCTTGGGTGTGTGCATGCGTGTGTGTGTGTGTGTGTGTGTGTGTGTGTGTGTGTGTATGGTGTGTACAATGCCCCATCCCCTGACAAATTAAATCTCAGTGAAACTGAGAGAAGGAAATAGAAAGCTTTTCTGCCCACAAAAGAGCAGCAGTAAGAAAGGTAAGCACAAAAGTGCAGTTGGATAGGGCTATGGAGAGACCCAGAAACATCGTGCCATCAACGACTCAAGCAAATCCTATTCATAAGCACAAATACATACTTTAAAATGGGAAGTACAAGGCTGGTGACACAAGTCATTGTCTATGGAGGTCTGATGGCCTGAGTTCAATCTCCGGATAGACTCCTCAGAGTCATGCTCCAACCTCCTCACGCATGTATCCACATGTTGGAGAGTCAGTAAGGAATCATTCCTCCCTTTGTCTCAAAACTGTGTTCAAGGTTTCTTCATAAGGACTGAGCTCTTGACTTTTATCAGCAACCAGTTTGCTTGTTCACTCATATACTGGCTTGTTGCTATTGTTGTTGTTGTTGTTTGCAATTTTCTTGTTTTGTTTTGTTTTTTACATTTCACTCCCATTTCATGTATTTTGTCTTCTTGGGATTATGTTGCCAACACACATACTCTTTACAGAAGCCTTTGCCCTGGAGCTCACCTAGTAATGCTGCTAAGTAAAAAGGTAATAACAGCTTTTGTAGTATATGGTGCTGAAAAACAGATGTCCATAAAAGAACTACAAAACTTTATCCCAACTTTTATTCCACTAAGAAATGAATGTTAGATGGGTAGTAATCTAAAAGTGAGAACTTCAAGAAGATGATATGTAGGAAGATCTGTATGACTTCAGGGCAAATATCAATGATAAAAAGGTTGATAATTTTGAGTACATCAAAATAAAAATTATCTGTTCATCAGGAGGCCTCACTGTGAGAATGGAAATGAAAATCGGGATCCCAAGAAAGATGTCTACTGTGCCGCGCCAACCCTGACCAACAGGAATTAAGACACGACACATCCGGTTCCTTCTCTTAGCGGTTTACTCAAGATACTTTACAGACAGCATTGTGGAGAGGTGATCCCACGATCCCTACTCAGGCACAGCTTATATCCCCTAGTAGGAGCCCATGAACTCATGCCACGTGTCATCTCTCCATAGACCAGGGAAAACACGTAAAATCAGGCCACTCAGAAGCACAACCTTCAAGCCAAATAAGGAGTTGTTTATCTCAGAGCTCTTGGCCAGCCGTCGCCATCTTTAGGCGCGGTTCGGACTGCTCTCTACAGTCTACAACACAGAGCTAAGAACGAGCTTGTGTGGAGAACAGAAAGGTAAGTCTTAGAAATTAACTAAAAATGACAGAAAATCTAGCATAAAAATAAGCCAAGAAAGTACTTGAATAGTCACTTCTTCTAAGAAGATCCATAAATGGCTACCAGACATACAAATATAAACATGAGACTAATGCAAACTAAGACTATACCACACACACACACACACACACACACAAATATTATTCAGACCTACAAACAACTAAAAATATTTACACCTGGTTACCTCAAGAAACGAAGAATAGGGGTAAGGCAAACTCAATTCTGTTGGCAGGAGTCTAATTTGATGCAGCCATGTGGGAAAGTTGGGCAGTACCCACCTTAATTTTGCACATACTCCTAACCTATGGCCCAGTCATCTCAGCTCTATAACTCTATCTTTCAGATACATATTTATATATACCAAAGGAAAAGTACAAGACTGTCCACAGAGGCATTTTAATAGGCTCATATTAGAAACAGCTCCCCTCCAAAGATTATCAAATATTGACAGGACAAATCAACCATTGTATATTTCCCAATGGAGAATAACAGTTAAAGAGATTGGCACATGGAAAGATAGAAGTGGGGGAAACAGAATTTCAAGGTCAGACTCAGCTCCATAGAGATTTCAAAGCCAGCCTGACTTGCAAAAGCTCTATCTCAAAAAAACAAACAAAAAAAAACATCAAAATACAAACAAAAACAAAAAGGGAACACTTTAGCCATATGTACTAGGAGTGATTGTCACAAACATTGTTACACAAGAAGTAAGGTAAAGGAATCATCCAGAATCAGAAACTTAAATTCCCATCATCCAAAGATGGTTTATCCTGTTGTCAAATATCTATATACCAAAGTATATAATATATACCAAAGTACACTTATATGTGTGTACAGATCATAGTATATAAATATATACCAAAGTACACACACACACACACACACACACACACACACATATATATATATATTATATATATATATATATATATATATATATATATATAGTAACATCAGAATAATGTAATGATTACTTTCAAGAGAAGAAAACAAATCCTGTCAATTTGGGGTTCAGGGGTGCTTGTTGCCAATGGTACTTCTTGATCTGAGATATAGTTACAAAGATACTCAGTTCACAATGATCCACTAAGCTGTATGCTTTATCCAGTAAGAGCCTCATGCTTTAGAATAGAAAACTCAAGAAGAAAGAGAAGTCAGGGTTTATCTTAATACACAGTGCACTTTCTACCCGGTTTTAACTCCTTTATTAGAAAGGGAGTCTCTGATATAAAAGGAAAAGCTAAGGCATGAGACCTGAGAAAGGTTCAGTCACAAAGACGCGTCGCCATTGTCCACACGGGGTTTCCCAATTCACATACTTCATGACATTTTCAAAGCAGCCAGGGTACTGTGGGTCCTCTTACCGAAGTGGTTTTTGCAGTGCTACTAAAGGCCTTCACAGGAGCTGTCATCTGTGCTGTCCCCTGATTGCAGCACTCTTCCGTCTCACTCCAGGAAGTGACAGGAATCAGAAACCTCCCTGGTGGGGAGGCATGCTCCTGCTGCTGCCTCCTCACTCGAATTAGAAACTCTTTGTTTGGAATGTAACCCTTATTTAAAAAAAAAAAAAAAAAAAGGATAAATAGCTGTAACCATTTTCTATGAGACAGAGTTTCTTTGGGTTGTGGCTACTTAAACATGCCTTAGCACTTGAAGAAGGTCTATCTCTGTGTTCTTCATTTATAGACATATTTTGTTTTAGTAAACATTTGCCCTTTAACATGGTTTAGATAAGTATCCTTGAGAGGCTTGTCTCAACGGCTTGGTCTCCAGCATATGCCAGCATAGCAAGGTGGTGGAACTAAGAAGTATTGCCCTCTAATGAGGGGCCAATACCCTAACTAAACCCTAAATGCTACCAAAGAAAACTCCAGTGCCAGGACTGGGATACATCTTTTTGAGGTGTTAACCAACCTCAAAACATAGGCTGTTGCTGAAGCTCTTGGTTATCATCCAGAACTTGACAGTAAGGCCATGTTGATAAAGACTCCACCTACTTAAATCGTTAACATGGAGAAGCCAAGCTAGTCCTGACATGGAGATCTCATCTTTAACCACTACTTTTCACAATGTCCCAAGGTGCTAGGCACACTCTTGGAAGAGAAAGAGCAACCATCAGCTTCTGCCCAGCAGTAATCTGAGTCCCTGTCCTCTCAAGCCATCCCGATCTCATGGAAAACCTAAAACACTTCCAGTGCGCATTCACTGGCTCTGCCTCGACTTTCTCACGATAATGGCCACCTTTAATACAACATGATAAGTCATGTAATTTATGGATGTGCCATTGACATTTACTAATGTGCCATTTGCTGTTCCTTTTAAGTCTCCCAGGTGGAGGTAGGTTCCATAAGAGTGGGCATTTGGGGTTTGTTTCTCATCAATTCCAAGATTTCATAGATATACACAAGGCACTCGACAACACTTATAGATTGAGAGAGAGAGAGAGAGAGAGCCTTTTGCCATTTGAAGCAAGCTCAAAGGATGCTTGAAGAGAATGACTGTAGAACCTAGTCATTCCTTCTGCTTCCTGACCCCCCTAGTCAGGGTAGATTATGGTACAAATTGCCTTAAGACACTCCCTCACTACCAGCTCCAAAGCAACAAGTCCGGGGCCATAGGCTCAAGCCCTACACTGGAAGTCTTTCATTTTCCAAACTGATTACCCCAGAGGCTGTATTACAATAGGAACCTCTAACCCCACCCTCCAAAGCTATTGTACTGAAAGCTGCTCTCTGAGAGAGGTTTCTGAAACCAGTGTACCTCACCTATGCATAAATTACCCATCACAGATGCACTTCCAGCTCCAGCGTGATATGATTTGCCCTGACCCCATTAGACTCCATCAGTGTAACTCCAGGGATGCTAATTGTAATACTGTGTTATTTGCACACGGAATCCAGAGGCAATGTCCTGTCTTAAGAGTTTAATGGCTCTAAAGCTTCAAGAACCAGACTTTGTAACCCCTCCCTGGCGTTTTCAGCAGCTGGTGGCCTCTGTGGGAAAATGCAAAAGGAAAGTAGGGAAGCATTGGATCGTTTTTTTTTCATTTGCACCTGCTCATTAAACCGAAGGAAAAATCTAATCTTCCCCCACTGAGAACCTTCTAATCTGGGGGCTCACCTTACATTTGAGCCAGGAGTGCACTAGCCACCCATATTCAGCATTGTGGTCAGCAGAAATAGATTTTGAGGAGTGTCCAAAGGCACATATGGTGCCATTAAATTATCTGGTACCATAGAAAAATAAGTTGGCAAAATTAATTTTAAGGGTAGCTTACATTTTAGCTCAATATGTTTTACATATTATCATTTATATATAATTATTGATATAATCTCTATCTCTCTTTTAAATCTTAAAATGCACATTTCAATTTGAACTCATCACATTTTGCTGATAATAATAATGATGATGATGATGATGATGATAATAATAATAATAATAATAATAATAATAATAATAATGGCCAAAGGGATGGTTTTATGGGTAAATGCATTTGCTGCCAAATCTGATGACCTGAATTTTGTTTTCTGGGACCCATAATATAAAAGGAAAGGCTCGGATCCAGTACTTAAATTTCTGATCTCCCCACATACATTGTGGCATGCATGGTTCTGGTGCCTAAAATAACATGTCACATATAGCATTTACACCAGGAACTGTATTCCTAAGTATAGTTCTAAATTCTTTGCACTACTTGGTGACCTCAGCAGAACACAGAGCCTTTGTGTGTTTTTGTAGAAGCAAGGCAAAGGTGTTTTTCAAAAGACCCAAGGAACCTTTCAAGGTAAACTGAGTCAGAAGTCTATGCCAGAAAATATTCACCCAGATATGAGGCATCTACAAATAGTGATGGTTATTGTTCATAAAGACTAAACTAACCAGTATTATCAAGGCAACTTTTTCTTCTGTGTTCTTTCTTCAGATTTCTACAACCAACAGAAGGGAGAATACAGACTACCAGTCATAACTCAAAAAGGCTGCATCGATGAACGCCTAAAAACACCCACAACAGGCACAGTTTAGACTTTCATAAAATGGTCCTTATAATGTTGGACATATGTTGGCCATCTCCACAGGGGTGGGGGAGAAAGTGAGTTCTTTGGAGTGTGTGTTAGGAATGCACACTGCTGCGTGAATGCTAAAATAGCCCCTTCTCTGTGACTTTGTAGCATAGTAGGTTGATAGTTTATCTTTATCTCTATTTTCTGTTCTACCTATGATCTCTCCTTCTATATAACATTACCCTAATATATAAACAGTATCACCAGAATAAACAAATATGCATCCTAATGCTGAAAAGGGACAGAAACTGAAGGTTAAACACATACTGCTTCAAATACTGGTGTGAACAATTGCGGTAGCCGCCAACTTTAGACCTAACCCCTAATATGATGGTATCAGGAGGTATGGCCTTTGGGAAGTCACTGTGGCATGAGTGTAGAGCCCTCATAAGTGGCTACGGTCTTTTAAGGGGTGAAAACCCCAGTAAACAAATATACATATGAGGATACTTGCCCAGGCCACCTGGTACTCTCATTCCTCCTCTTACATCTCCTCCCCAGCACTTCTCTCTTTGTCATGTTAGGAAACAATAAGAAAATAGCCATCTATAAGCCAGGAAGAGAATTTTCCTCAGACACTAGATCTTTTCCTTGGATTTCACAGATGCCAGAACTCTGGGAAAGTGGATGCTAGATGTTTAAAACACTAAGTCTAACCTACTCTGTTATAGCAACTATGTTTCCCAAAACTCTTTAAAAATAACAACTCTGGAGTGCTCTGATTACTTGGTTGATGGTAGAAGGCCAGATCCGATCAGGAAAGTGCTAAGCAGCCACCCACCTCAAAACTCCTAGAGAATCACATGCCTGGAACAGACACATGTGTTCAGAGGTATATAGAGCTCAGTCTTTAGCCTCAGGGAACCCAAGTGGGCTATTAAGAAATGGCTATCCTGCTCCTCACTAAACATTGCAGGGGCTGTACCTCTTAGGATCTAGGAAGAGGGAAGACCAGACTTTCTGTCTAGCCTGGTCAAATGGGACATTTACTCAATCACTGTAATGGTAATGTGTATCTATTTCTCAAGGCTATGTGAAAGTAATGGGTTGTTGTATCTCTGTGAGACCTTATGCACAGTGGCTGGATCAGAAATGAACACCCGTGAGGAACACTGACTGCTGCCAGGCTCAGTTCAGACCTGTCTCTCTCACACCCCTAGCCGGGACTTGTTTTTCTGAAATTGAAATTGAAATGAAGTACAATATCCTGACTACATTGGTTGTTATGTAGGCATCATCTTATATGTTCAACTTGGCCAAAGAAATAGACTTTCTCAAAATATTAAAAGGTGTCATTCAGATTCAGAGACGCTATCTCCAAATCCCCTCTTTCTGTTAGTCTCCTAAGAGAGCTTCCACTATATGACACCAATGGAAGGCCACCAAAGCTGGTCATCTCCAAAACTGACAACTGCATACAGGAAGTCCTTGAAACCTGCCCATCCACTACCTCAAAGTTCTCTCCAGGAGGACTGGTAAGCCTACAGGCCTTCTTAGAATCCCAGAGACTGTAACTTAAAGAGGAACCCATTGAGAAAGCTATGTCCTAGTCAGAAAGGCAAAGAACTAGATCATAGCATCTGTGCTGTTTATGGGGAGAAAAAGACAAGGGGGTCCTGGAAACAGGATAATCAGCATCCACTGAGGAAAACTGTCTTAGAAAAATAAATTTCTGCATAGTATTAACAGTAAAAAAAAAAAAAAATGTGACCAGCAACCTTTACCAAATTTGCATAAGTAAAATGAAGAGATGCTAGAAGCCAAAGCATGGTAATTCTATCAGTATCTTTTTAGTTCTCAAAGTCTAAGAGAAGAGGCAAAGTTTGAATATTAATATTCAGTCACCTTTCCTATACCCCCCAGGATCACTTGGTCAGGGATGGCATTGGCTGGGTCCTCTCACATAAATCTCACATTAATTTTAGGAAAAAAAAATCCCCCACAGACTTGCTTACAGGCAAATCTGATATATGCATTTGTCTCAATGCCTACATAAAACATTGAGAAAGGTCCCCTCTTTCCAGATGGCACTAGTTTGTGTCAAGTTGACAAAAATCTAACCTGTACAACAGGTCACCTCTTTCTTTACATGAAGAGAAAACTGCACAAGGAAATGTTTCCATGAAATACTATTTATATCTTCCTCCTCCAACTGTGTCAACAACTAAACTAAGCAACAAAACATTTTAAATAATTTAATACAAAACTTTAATGCAAACCACTGGGGAATTATTCGGGCAAGTGTTGTCTATTAATATTCAAACTTTGTCCCTTCTCTTAGACTGAGACCCTTGGGAACTATGACTCTAGGTTGGTCACCAAAATACCTCCCTTTCTAGAACATGGAAGGTGGGACTTTGGGAAGTGAAGAAACTCCAAAACTGTGTGTCAGATAAATGAACAAATGAAAGAAGTCTAGCAACAATAATTTCAGAGTTGAGAAAAGGTCCAAACTATCCCACCACATTAATAATTTCATCAGAATTTCTAAAAAAGAAATAGGTAAATTAATGAGAAATGTGACCTGAAGAACAGAGTCACTCCTCTGAGCCATGGATAGTTAGGGACTGAGGAAAGCTGTTGGAAAATGTGACTTAATCAGGCAGTGTTGCTATGATTCTTCAACAAACAGCTCACTTACTGTGAGGCTCACAGCATATATTAGCAGAGTCTCTTTTTAAATGATGTATTTATTTTTCTTCTATGTGTATTGATGTTTTATCCACATATGTGCCTGTGTGAGGGTGTCAAATCACTTGGAACTGGATTGCAGACAGTTGTAGGCTGCCATGTGGGTACTGGGAATTGAACTATGGTCCTCTGGAAGCACAGCCACTGCTCTTAAACTGTTGAGCCATCTCACCAGCCCCCATAAGCAGAGTCTCTAAAAGAAATTCACCTGCTCCTCATGTCATATAAAATGTTACTAAGAGATTTGTGGTGTTTGATTAATGGTAAATACGTAGAGATGGTTGAACCTTGGGGACTAAGAGCAAAAACTATCTAAGATCTAATCCAAAGTCTTTAGTGGTCACCTGACTTTTCTGGTCCAGAAAGTCTGAGATGGGACTATTAGAGAAAAGGAAGGAGAAATTACTGGAAAGTACCAAGGTAGTAAAGAAAGACACCCTCCTCAACAAAAGAAAAACTCTCAATGTAAAAATAATAGATAAATTCCATATGGATCAAGAGGTTGAGTTTTAACTCAGTGTCTACAATCTGTTAAAGATAAAATTCAATAAGGTCCTTTCCTAACTGAGCCTCCATTTCTTCATCTGAGGAACAAAGGCATCAAACTGGAACAACATGTCTCCAAATAATGAATGCTGTGGGTCCATGGGACATCATTAAGTGATATGTAAAGAGAAAAAAGCACCTCTGTGGTTAATTAAATTCGAGAAATCCTGGGCTAAGCAAAACAAAATAGGTTTCTTCACTTTAGGATTTTCAATGCCTTTATAGCTCCAATATGGTTTCTCTTCTCATCTTTATAATAGGGATAATGGAGCATCCTCGTGAAGTTCTTGGGTGGATTGTGAGAACCTGTTCTAAGAGCAGAATAAAAGGTTGCTCATATAACTGTGGCTACCATCCCCAACACCTCCACTATTAACCTGGGACTTGTAGTGATACACTACCAAGCGTTCTCCAAGCTTAGGGAGAGTTCTTCTTATTGTATTCTTGTTTAGAAAGTATCTCCCTGAGGGCTACTATCGCTCAATGCACCATCTGAGATGTCCTAACTAGAATGATTCTATAGATTCTTCCCTCTCTGATATCTTCTGCATGGTAAATTAAACTTCTAAAAACAGACTGCAAGGCCTTGAGAGAGTATGTTAAAGCACACAAGAAGACCTAAATGAATATTTGTTCAATTAATAAATCAATAGTTTTTTAGGTTGGGTGTTTGTTTGCTTGCTTGCTTGCTTGCTTGTTTTTTAAGTTGGAAGATCATGAGCTTGGCCTGGGTCACCGGATCAGATCCCAGCCCTTTCTTTTATCTGTGGGTTTGACATTCCAACAGGGAACATGAACTTTCAGCTTGTCTACCACATGTGCTCTGCATCACTCCCTCCAAGGCCAATTCACCCATGATCAGACAGGCCATCAGCTTCCTCATTCATTCCTTCTTTTATTCCCTCATTCAATAGTATCTCCAAAAGTCTTGTTTAGAGCTCAGCATTGTTATAGCCAAGAGAAAATTAGAAAGATGCTTCATAGACACGGCCTTTACAGGAATTATAGTCTCCTCAAGGAGAAAAATACGCTCAGCACTGAAAATGAAAGACAAATCATGATAAGGGCGGCAATGGTTGGGACGAATGACCAGACTGTAGCTGGCTCTCAAGAGCAGGAGAATGCTCAGGGAAATGCATGTGGCATCTGAAGTGACCTTCAAAAAGTTGAGCATGGTGGCTCACACTTGTAATCTCAGGGCTAAGGAGCTGAGGCAAAAGAAATGCCACAAATTCATGGGTAGCCTGGACTATTAAACAGTGGGTCCCAGGACAGCCTGGTCTACAGTGTGCAAAACCTTATTTCAAGAAATGTCAAGATGTAGTTAAAAATCACAAGGCCCTTAAAGGCTCTGGCTATGAGACCTTTCAGGCAGAGAGAATGCCTAGGAAAATGACAGGTAAGTCATTACACACTATCTTCAGTGAGGGACTGTGGGAGGTTGCAGGGCATGACATGGCATGACCTGAAAATGTGTAAATCCAGGAATTTCACCCAGGATCTGCTCCAAGCTGGACCTTTGGATCAAGCAAGTAATATCCCTTATTTTTGCACTTACCTATAATGTGTATTGTGGTGAAATCAGTAATAAAAAATTAAATGTACTCATCCTTCAGACAACTCTGGGTATGATTCTTAAATGTATTGTGTGTATGTATATATTACCTCATTTAATTCCTGCAATCCACATTCTCAAGTGAAACAGTTTGACAAAGACCAAAGAATAATGAGGAATAAAATATAGAACTTTCCCCAGTTCCTTCTGGCTGTGGACCAGATCAGATCTTACTAATTACTAATAAGTATACAATATGTATCTGGACAGTAAAGAAACGGTAATTTGCCAAATTGAGGCAAATTCACTGGCTCAAGACCACACAGGAAGGAACAGAGCTGGCACTGAAACTGGGAGCTATCTGAGTCTCTGGGATGAGATGTGAAATGTCATATGCACCCTTACAATGGTGGTAGCCCAGTAGTAGGACCAGCAGCACCAGCAGCAGCACCAGCAGCAGCGAATGTCAAGAAGAAAGCACAGTTTCCATCACTATATTCACATTGTGTCGTCACAATACCCCTAAAAAGAGGCCACATGTGAGAATAGAGA
Organism: Montemys delectorum; assembly: GCA_019843815.1. Classification (NCBI taxonomy): domain Eukaryota; kingdom Metazoa; phylum Chordata; class Mammalia; order Rodentia; family Muridae; genus Montemys; species Montemys delectorum. The sequence continues at coordinate 2,805 of JADRCD010175455.1, read as the reverse complement.
TGTACATCATCCACACAGCTAGGTATGGTCAAACAAAGATTTGTACTAAAGTTCTGCAGCTTCAGTCTAATTCTTCACTAATATAGAACAGATGAGTGCTGAGCGGTTGAATTGTGAAAGCTTAACACCACCCCTGCCCCCTGCCCAAGGGACACAGTAAGTGGTGTGAATCTCAAGAGCAATGTGTCTGAAATACGACATCTTCCCCTGGTAATAGCTCTTGGTGGATCGTCTGTATTTTCCTTGCACAAACTGAGTGGATTCTTGGGAAAAGTGTTCATAAAATGAATAACACACAACCTGCTCAGTGTTTAAACAGACTCATCTGTATATACAGATATGGAAGATGTTTCAAAGGCATGAGTACTCAGTACCTGGCTTTGCATGTATCTTCAAAACAGAAGCAGGGTTGAAAGAGGCTCATAAAAGTGTGGACAGTGAATTCAAAGAGAGGCCTTACAAAAAGACTATTTTCTAAAATTTCAATGAAAGAAGCCCTGTGGGGTTTTTTTTTTTCTTTAGTTTCTATCATTTCGTGTTTGTAATCTTCTGAAAGGGAGCTATCATCTCAAGTGAGGCGGCCATTTTTCTAAACTAGAAACGATCATTAGCCCGTAGGATTAAAAGACACCAACAATTGTCTAATAATGTGTGTCAGAGATGCTCCTTTCTAATGGGCCCTTTGGCTCGTTTTTATTCAGTGTTAAAAAAAAAAAAAAAAAAAAAAGAATGCTTCCTAGGTAGCTAGAACTGCCCTCTTGAAAACTGCAGAAAGACATATTTTGGCTAATAGCTTTGTAAAAGAGTTGGTTGGGAAATAAGAACTATTGCCAAGTGGCAAGATAAGTGTGCAATTAGTGACGACTGTGTAGGAAGTAAAGAGCAGGAAAATATTACAGTGAGTCGAGGCTAATGGCATGAAAATAAAACCTCTCCCTCTCAAGGCCATCTCCTCTGCCTCCCTGTGTTACATCTTGAGACTTTCTCAAATCGGCGGCAGGCCACACGAAAACAAAAGCCCCTGGTGTCTGTCCATCTTTCCTTTGCACCTGAAATTGCGATATGAAGCAGAAGGAAGTGAGTTTAGAAGTGTGATGCATCTATAGCCCCTATAAAATATTAATAATAGTACTTATTACAGTATAGTGGTAACTAGATTCCTGGGGATTACTAGGTGCCAGGGACTGCTATGCTCCATTCAGTCAGCCCTCACTAATTAGATGGGTGGTTTATGTACAGAGGAAACCAAGGCTCAAAGATACACAGAAAACTATAAAGGGGCATATAGATTATTAGTGTGCATTTTGAACAGAAGTGTGCTCTCTGAATGAATACTCTATGAACCAGTTTTTCTTCTTGTTCCTTCCCCCAGGCTGAAGAATTCACTGGAAGCAGCAAAGAAACCACATAATGGCTGCATTATGATTTGAAGGTTACATAAAGATATATTTCTCAAGAAGAAAGCTCTTAGGCACAGAAAAGTGCCCTGGGTACTGAAGCCACTGGGTTCTAAGTGATGTCTCTTTCTGGAATATTAAAGGTAGCCAGTAATGAGGAGGTAATACATGACTTAAAATGTTGTTACATTAGAGCACATACAACCTTAATCATATTACAATTATGTACCATAAATCCCCATGAACGTTAAAGGCAAAACTTGAAGAGCCATGAAATGTTCAACTCGTTCCATTTTCCTACAAAAGCTAAACCTACTTCTAGAATCTGACTCACCCGTCATCCTGCACAGCAGCCATACTCTCCTGGTTAGCTGTGTCATTCTTTTTCTCTAGAGTACCATCCTTTACATATTGGCTTCCAGTGCTTCAATGAGAGGCCCTAACCAATGGGATTCAATTACAGGTAACTGGGAATGAGAAGTTCTTTGTCTCAAAAGATGATGTTCCATAGATGGTCTGGGCCATCTGGCTACTACATGAATGGATCTTGCCTGGGAATGACACTGGACAGAGACAATGACAGCCAAGCAATAGCATGAGACCAGAGTCTCACTGAAACTGAGCTCTGGCTGTGCCTGCAGCTAACTCCTGAACTCATGTGTCACAGAAGCCAGTCACTTCCTCTTTGTGTATAGACATATTTATGTCATTTGCAATGGGAAGTATCCCAACACAGTGTCTTTTGATCAGTACGGAAATCCAGATGCCAAGCAACAGATGGAAGCAAAGATTCCCAGCTGCTGTTGGTGTATCCATCACCCAATTCATCTACACATCACGGGAGAGGAAAGAAGAGAAACTTGAAGGAATTGAACATCCAGCACCCTTCACTTACACAAGTGAACAAATCAAGCACTGAAATTAAAATTGCACATTGAGAAAATAGGCAGGTGTCCCAAAATAAATAACTCTTTCTTTTCCCATTATGATAGAATAGAGTTGCCTGGGTGGGAATAAGCTACACAATGAGACAAAGAGGAGTAAAATCAACTTAAATTATCCCACCCCCAAGCAAATCATGTACCATTTTAGCAGTGAGAGAGAACTTGAGAATGATTTCACATGTTTCTGTGTTTTACATAACACATTTGTTGTATTATCTGAAGGGCCAGAGTCTAAAACTATGCTCTTAAACGGGGGGGGGCTACTCTCTTTGAAACTTTGTTACCATTTTGTTGTGGTTTTTCCTGATGCTGTTTGTATTCTCATGCAAAATCTGCTTCCTCAAGAGGGGCTGCCCCTGAGGAGTAGCCCATCATATACTGAGGGGATCTCATGTGAGCCTCATTTTAACTGGGGAGGCTAGAGCCTGTGTTTGGGCAGTGAGGGGAAAGGTGGACTGGAGGTT
>JADRCD010175452.1:0-10443 GCA_019843815.1 Montemys delectorum | reverse complement strand
CCTTATCAACTGAGTAGCCTCTTGCTATGAGGAGCAAGGAAGTCTGGAAGACCAGAATCCAAGCAAGTAGGATTGTTGATATTTAATATAGAAGTCTTCTCAAAATAATAGTGTTTCTCTACCAACCTGGACTCAGGCAAGGAGACAGAGTAAGAACTGCCAACTAGACAATGAGACATGACAAGGATCCTGAAGAGTTTCCTACATCCATTGACTGAGATGATCTATCACCTCTCCTCAGCCATGGGCATCACAAGAAGAGCTTGGCCTCCAGAGCCAGTTGACTGGGTTGTCTCTGCCATTTCTCTTCAGTGTTACCTCAGAAAACTTAACCAAACCCTCTCTTCTTCCATTTCCCCAACTGGAGGACAGGAAAGCTCTTTAACCCAGTTCTGAGATCAGGTTTACATAAAGGATACCAGCCTGTAGCACACAGTACATCTGGCTTCACTTGCCACTGGTTCCTTTCTTATACTCTCATTGTATTGGGCCAGCTGATCACCATGCCTTTCTTATTTATTCCTGAGCATCTCCCTGTCTTAGCTGTCAATTGTTAACTCTCTGCAGGTGAAATTCCTACTGAGTTAATCATTACCTTCCCTTCCCAGCAGAGCTTTGGCATCAGAGGACTTCTTGGTGCATCTGTGTAGTGCAGAAATGGGGAGCATTCTTTGTCTTTAATAATAATGGCTAAAACTTGCATTGTGATAGCAAGAATGACAGATCAGGTGGGACTTCCTGAGTCAGTGACTTTGAGGTACTTCCTGTGGCCCACCTGTAACTAAGGGAAAGGTTCCTTATAGATAATATGAATAGACTATGACCTTGCCTGTTGGGACAGCGATCCAAACAGGTCATGTCCTCTTTTCCTGGCTAAGTCCAGAGTCCTGTGCAGAAAGGGAGAGATCATTGTATGAGGACATCTGCACGCACACTTACGTTCTGGAGGCTGGGCTTTTGGCCAGGAGCATGCTCTTCCTCCTGGTGGGTGTTGTTGACTTTTCCTCACTCCTCCATGATAACCCAACATTTGACCTTATAAGCTTTTTCTGCCTTTATCTCCATGAAAAGAGAAATAAGAAAGGTGGGGGGGTTAGTTTGTTTGGAAAAGATAGACTCCATATTTGATTTATCTTTGTATACTAGTTTGCAGAAGGGCATTTCTCTTAAGGTAGGCACGTGATAGCATCATGCTTAGTCCATGCACATGCAGGAACATTCAAAGAGGTGTGTGTCAGGGCAGCTGGGTGAAAACTGTGATTCTCTAATCTATTCACTACTGGTCACTCAGGTGCCTCTTCTTTGTGCCTATCTCCAGGTGTACCAAAATGTTTCTGACTTGCTTTCGTAAAAAGCCTGTTGTTTACATACTTGAAAACATTAAGTCAAAGGTAGTTGACAGGAAGGTTCAAATCTAACTAACTTCCTCTAACAACCTTCGCCATCAACCAATGCCGAATACTTAAATGGATGGTGCAGCTCCAGAGCTAAGACCTTGAAGTAAAAATAGCAAAGCGAGTCTCTTTGCTTGCCATAGTTAAAACAGAACAAATTACTGGGCACAGTTTCAAGGATCCTAGAGAAAAAAATCTCAGTGAGGAGGGGGGCACAGTGGCAAAGACACTGACATAAAGCTACAGCTTGGGAACATGCCAGGGTCCACTCAGAATCCACTGGGCATTTATCTGGCAATGAAGAGTGACTGTGAAGGCCAAGTTTCAGTTTTACCACTCAATTAGTGATGGAAGCATTTTCCTAATAAGTTCAGGTCATTTGCACTTTTCTTGTAACTGCTTGTCCAGTGAAATTGCCATGCTCGGGAGAGCCAGAAACTATAATCCAAGAGTGGAGGCAGGCGTTTCCCCTTATCAAGCTTTTGACACAAATATTTACACTGCATTTTTTTACTTCCATTATTCTGAAAAAAAAAAAAAAAAGATTTTGTAGTTTTTTTTTCCTGACATATGCCAAAGCAGGTTTTTAAATTTTGCAAGTATGCAAATAGCAAATGGAATAAGAAATTCATGCAGATGCTTTCCCAGATTTTCAAATGCAGAACATCATGTTATGCTGGTTCCAGAAGTTATAATTGCACTTAAAAGTCCTGCCTTGGTGTGGCATTTGGGGACTTTAGGGACTCTGCACACTAATTCATGTCTGACTTTTACAGCTTTGTAATCAGCCCTATTCATAAGAACCAGCTTTATAAAAAACACATTTCTTCTCTGGAAGGCAAAGCAGTGATTAATGAGGTCTTCAAGAGTCTCTGGCTGCTCTAGAGCCCAGGAAATAGGTGGCACTCTGGCCATGCCCTGAAATTTCTGCCACAGTCTTCAACTACCATATTGCTTTCAGAGAGCTTTTTCTGGCTGTTCCTGGGCAGAAGACCGTGTCTCCTTTGGGGCAGTACCATTGTGTAGTAGCCCCTCTTCTCTTCTCTCCCCGGGATCTTTTAGTAATCTATCCCAAGTGGCAAACTTTCAGGAATGCCTCCTTTAGAAGTCTTACAAAGTGTGTAAGCTTGTATCATTCCTGTCTTCTTAGGAATAAAGGAAAGCTCTTTATAGAACTGGAAACGTTTCCTTTCAAACAAAGGCAATGAAGTACTCCCCAGGGCCGGGCCAACACAATTCATTCCTCTGCCTTCCTGAAACCCAAATGGTGAAAGACATGAGTGTCTTCCCTTCAAACAGTTCCAAGAGCCTAGGTCTGGAAGGACAGTCCGTCCAGCATGTCTGCACACACTGGACAGACAGTAGCTCCAGCTCCTGTGTCATGCTGTTTAATCTAGGACATCTGGCCACCCTATGTGGGAGCCTGTCTGCTGTGTGCCCTCCAGTGCAAGCAGGACATGCCCTGTGTGTGGGAGTGCTGGCTGCCATGGAAATGAAGCCAATTAGAAAAGACAATAGTGGCAGAGTTGGCTCATGACTGAGTCTTGCACTGGAGAGTAATTATAGGCAGCCAAACCACCTTCAGTCTATGTAAATTAATTTTTAAGACAGACAAGCATTCACCCTTAAACCTTTAGATATATGTTCTGGTGATGATGATGATGATGATGATGATGATGATGATGATGATGATAGCAGCAGTCCGGGCAATATGCTAACTTAGTTCATTTAGTTAAAATGAACTAAAGCAACATTTTTAGATCTAAGACATTCCCCCGATACCTGGGTGAGACCTATAAGCCTAGAATTACCACCAGAGGGTTTTATCCTGATGATAATGTACAATAACAATCTACCTAACCTGGGCTGCAGAGTGGGAGGAGGTTGGGGGGGGGATGGAGGATGAGGAGGCCTACTTTAAAAGATTATTAACTTATTATTAACTTGGCAGACAGAAGAGTGGGCTCTCTTTCTCCCTACAATGCCTTATTCTGAAATTTTAAGAAATGATTACTTCTCAGGTTCAGGACTTGAAGTGGTTTAGACCTGAGAGAAAACTAACGAATTAAGTTTACTAGAATGTAAGCTACAAGAAACAAGCCAGTGGAGCAAAGGTTGGAGAGCTATAAAGGGAGAGCTCATAAACTGTTCAGTACGTAGAAGAGCTTAGATTTTACCCTAGAACTGCCAGGAGCCATTAAGCCACTTTAGTTGGCCAGCATCTATTTTCCCATAGGATACATATGCCACTGTGATCACGGGCTCAGTCTTCCTGTTGCCTCCAACACAATGGCTTTCGTTGCCAATCAAATGCTGAGGGCTAAAGTATCTATGTGTTTGCACTTACATCTTCATTTCTGTGCAGATGAGCCTCTATTTGATTTTATTCCCTTTCAATCCTGTGTCTCTGATTTTTCTTTACTTTGGTAAATGGCAATACCACACATTAAGCTTTTAGCCAATATTCAGTGTACCCAATGTGGCTATTTTTTCATCACTGCATTTAAACCAGCAGAAGATCTTGAAACTTTTCAGTTCATTTTTGCGCATTACTTCTTCTAGGCTTCCCATTAGCTCAAAACCTACATAATTTTGTTTCTTAATTTTTCTCACTGAAGTCCTTGACTGGGTTGATTTGGTTTGAGTGTACCTGTGCTTATGTAGTAAGCAGTGGCTATGTCTCTTGGGTAAATATCCTTTTTGCTCACTTTTAGATTATAAGCTCAACTTTTCAGCCAGGGGTACAACATAGCAGGAGTTTCCCTTTTACCGTACACTGGCTGTGGTTAGAAGGAGCTGTGGCGACAGCAGTGGAAGGAATGTTAGGAGAGGTAGCCTTCCAAAAAACTCAAGATGTCACCAGGAGAAAGGTAATAGAAACTTGACGTTGGGTAAGTGAAGAAGCATATCCTACTAACACAGAAAAGTCATAAACCGTCAAATGATTACATAGTAAATGAGTTTCTTTGCAAAATGTACTTTAGTATCACTATTTTTGTAAGTACCCTCAGTTTGATTCCAAGGCTTCAGATTTAGGTCAAAATTATCTTACATATTCTGGGCACTCATTTACTGGCAGGATAATCCAAGTTCTAGGACAATGAGCTAGATACTACGATACCAGCAGCTGCAGTTTCCTCCTTGTAAAATCTAGGACAAATTTTAAGTATCTGAGCATTGGTTGAATTCATACACTACATTGAAGGATTTATTTTGTATTCAACATAAGGACCATACAAATTTTAAATAGCATAAAAAAAACCTGCACAATGTATAGGATGTTAGTTTTCTTTTAAAATAAATGTCTGTAGCAGTTTCAGAGAGGTATTTTTGACCCAACAACAAAATCAAAGATATAGAAACTTACATGAATGGTTTAGAAATACAGAATTTAAGTGCTCTCAAATCCATTAATTTTGAACATCCTCGAGACACATCTTTATAATATTGGTCTTGAACAAGAATGATCAGCCACATTCCTAAGTAGAAATATCTGGGAGAACATTTTCCTTTATAACCATTTAAAAGAAAGGAAGAAAGAAAGAAAGAAAGAGAGAGAGAAAGAAAGAAAGAAAGAAAGAAAGAAAGAAAGAAAGAAAGAAAGGAAGGAAGGAAGAAAGGAAGAAAGAAAGGAAGAATCTAGGCTTTGCTTTCCAAAAAAGACTTAATTTGTAACTAGGAATACAGACCAGTAGCAAAAAACAATTTACAACAATCGAACCTCATAACTACAACTACACATAGATACACACAGAGACACAGAGAGAGGGGTAGGGATCGAGGGAGAGGGAGAGAAACTGGAACATAAAAGCTGCTTCTTGGTTTCCTGAGGTGCCATCTCCTCCACCACGCAGACACAGTCCCTTCTCCTTTGGTGTTCCAGGTACAGTCAGCGGACAAATATAAACTATGTGGTAAGAATCCCATTAGGGAAAAACTCTTAATTTCCAAAACAACCATTATTCTCCATAGAAGCAGGGTGACTATTCTGTGCCAGTCAAAAACACATTGAGGGAGTGAGAGAGTCCAGTTTCAGATTCAGGGCTGCTTCTGACAGACAGTGAGCACTGGCTTCCACGTTCTTCCTCGGTTGAAATTTGCAGAAAACTGTAACTGTTCCATTTTTAAAAATTAATGGGAAGATAGCTATAATTAATGCAGAAAAAGTTCAACCATGACAACAAAAAGGCACCTGAATAATGAAGGGCATAAACTGACCCCAAAGCAGGCACAGTGAGAGCTCCCCAAGCACACACCACTTAATATGGAATTCTTTTGACAGTTTCATCGAATCTCCCTACAAAAATCACAGTAGTTATGCTTGCAGTTAGCTTTTGCTATTAACTCAGAGTGCTCCACACTTAGAAGCTGCTAGTACCATGTTTTCTTCCCGTGTTTCCATCTCTCTCTCTCTCTCTCTCTCTCTCTCTCTCTCTCTCTCCTATTTTGTTTGGGTTGATACTTTCTGTTTATTTTTGCTTCTTTTTCCCTCCTCCTCCTCCTCCTCCTCCTCCTCCTCCTCCTCCTCCTCCTCCTGCTCCTTCTCCTCCTCCTTCTCCTCCTCCTTCTCCTCCTCCTCCTCTTTTTCCTCCTCCTTCTTCTTCAAGATTTCAGGACACTGCCTTATCGTATCTCTAGGATGCATTTCCCAAACTCTGAGGAAGACTCTAGTGACCACAGGCCACCAGGATAAGAATGCTTCTGAGGAAGCTGAGGAATTCCTCAGATACATGCTCGAGCCTCTTTTGTTTGCTTTCCTAAGGAAAGCTGCAGGGCCCTTTCACTAAAAGTGAGAGGAAGGGAGCCTTGACCTTCCAAGAGAGTCTTAAATTTTAGGCTCTGCTTGTCAGCTGCTAGGAACCTCACCAAAGCAGTGAACCAAAACAGTGTGTGCTGGCAAAGGGACAGAGAAGGAAGCATTCCTATCACAGTAGCTCATTGTCTTTCAGAATTTGGATTAGGTATCTGGTGAACTAGCCGCTAACCATGGACACCTGACTTCCTCAAGGACAGAATAGGGTATACAAGGTGTTTTAGACTCTAAGCATGTTCAGTGTCATGAAATTATTACAATGTATATATGTTTTTACAAGAGAATTCTGACCCAATATGCACTTCCAATTGCCTCATCTAGGAAGTATCCACTCATCAAAATACCTGGGCTTTCAATCTCACCCACATAATTCCTTAACATGCATCAATTGCCTTCCCTAAAGCTGTATGAAAGACACACTGTATTGCTTTAAAATGTTTGTGTTCAAGACTTACAGTAAAAGAAACAGTTTTCATTTTTCCATTTTCGCTTACAACTTCCCAATGCTGCAGAACTGAAACAATTAGCTGCCTCCTGTTCATCGTCAATCTTCTGGCTCTGCCACAACTGTTTTCTTGTGAGCTATAGCCTCAAATGAGGCTCAATAATGTACAGAAGGATGGAAATCTGAAGGCGCCTTAGAATAACATTCCGGGGCTTCACTGAGGGTTGATCTGTTTCTTTTTAGTCCTGTCCTAGAAACAGTAAGGCTGCCACCCATTTAAGGTGGAGTGGGGGTGGGGAATGACATCTAAATTCCTCTTGTATCTCAGAAATCTAAATTAAAACATTGAGGAAGCAGTTACTAGGTTGTTCTGACAAAGATAACAAGGCTGTGAGGGATTGGATTTAGAAATGAGCACTGCAGGGCTCTCTCTGTTGTATCCAATCTGGAATGTCACACCCAGACGTACAAGTAGTTAGGATGGACTTAAATAGCCAGACCCCATAATAGACAAAGAAGAAAAAGTAGCATTGCACATTACTGTGGGCTGAAGGACTTGGTACCATTATTGTAGAATCCTGTGCCATTTTGTTTCAATTAAGGAACACAAATAAATCACAATTAAAAAAAATAGTTCAATAGGTTTGGAATCACTCTATACAGTCATAGCAAAGCTACCACATTGTTTAGATCGTCCGTGGAGAACCATCATTCTGTAATGACTAACAGAGAAAGGAGACGAGGGGCCTCTTTCCCAGTGTTCTGAAAACCACTTAAGAGTTTCAATCTCTCTAGATTCATCTACTGGTAAGAAGGACAGGGTGAAAAGGGACAGGAAGATCTCAGGGTCTCAGACAGACACCCTGCAGATCCTGGGGGACCAGGGCCATGGAAGCCTTCCACTGCTACTCTGAAGGCAAGGGAAAAGATAAGAATATCTCAGTGCTACCGTCCTTGTGGCTGGGCTCCAGCCCCTATCTGACCATGTGGCCTAGACTCCACAATCTGAATCAGGGAAAGAGTCTCCCAGGAGCCTGCCACCCTTGTTAACCGCTGGACCATAGCAGGTTAGGCTGTACCTAGAGCCATGGGACATCAGAAAATCCCTTGGCTTTAGAAGAGCTGCCGTCCCTCCTGGAAGCTCTCCAAGGCTAGGCTGAGCCTACCCCATTATCTCCTGAGGTTTCCATTATACCAATGTCATTTCTGTTGTGACAAAGCCTGGAGGGCTGGTCTGTTTTTACAGATTTTTTTTTTTGCACTATTCTTTCTGCCTTTATTCAAGCAGCCGTATTGAGTGGGTGAACACATTCCCAGGAAACAGCTCCCTGATAACTCAGGAGCCTTCGAGTCTGCAGGGCACTTTTCTAGTTTTCCTGAACAAAGAATTGAGTGTTGGACTTGCAAATAAAATACGTTTTTTTTTAACCTTTCTTTAGTCAGATAATTTGCTATATTTTTGCCTCTTTAATTTCTTATTTCCTTTTTCTTTTTTAAAGATGTTTGACTGCCTGATTTTCTTCCTTCTATTGGGACTGTGGACAGTTCACATCAGATTCTCTTCGTTCACTTTTCCCCCCACCTTCCCATGCTGAGGATTGAAAAAAATCCCACAGATTTGTTTTACTACTGTGAGCAGAAAAAGCAGCATGTTTGCATTTTGAACAGAGCTGAGATTAAGGCATTGGCAGCCTTGAAATAGCTCTTTCTCAACTCCCATTCCCATGAGGTTATCCACATAGAGCTGCTGTTAGCACAGGGTCAGTGTGGTGAAACGTATTTGTTGAGTCTCTTTGGTGCCAAAGCTTTGGCCAACTATCTGATTTACCTGATAGTGGCACTGTTTCAGAAATCTCTAGTCAGTAGAGCAATATCAGCCCTGTGGATTATCAAACACAGCATGATACTGGAAACCACAACTAGCAAAAACTTCACAGTTTTCCTTCTTCCACACCCTGCCTTATAGATCCCTTGCAAGAATGGGAAGGTGATCAGAGTTTAGTCAGGATTTTTACTTTAGTACCACCTCCCCCCTTAGATGTGAGTTCCAAAGATCATTAAGGCTATAATACTCCCATTTTAGAGCCAAACTTCAGCGATGCTTTTAAGAGTGAGGCTGGACAGGGATATGAGTAACACTGAGGAAGGGAAGAATGACAGATCGGGTGATATATTTTAAAGGTTCTGATTTTCTTCTATTCTCACACTTCAAGCTTACTTGTTTAAATATACCAGAATAAATCAGTATTTGTCTAGATGATTGAACTCGATTGAACTCATCAGACTATTTTTTAGGTTAAACTATCTTACCTAAGAGAGTATTGCATTGAGGCAACAAGCATGGGAGGCAGATTTAAAGCTAATAATAACACTTCTTGACCCTCTTGGTTAAAACAAAAGACAGAGGTCAATCGACTAAGTGTCCTTTCAGGTATAGAGATAGTGGAGGAGTAAATGTAGGATGGGAAGAACTAGAGAGGCAACACTGTGGTTGCTTCTCTGCCTAATTAGGACCATGTGGTACATACAAAATCTTCCACAGATTCAAAAGCTGGTGGACATGTTGCTCTTGTACAACTTTTCCTCCTGCCTTAAAGAGAAAAGCAGCCCAAAAATTACCAATCAAGGTCTCTAGGGCATGGGACAGGAAAATTTATTAGGTTTGATGATGACACCCACTTATAATATGTGTGATGTTGGATCCAACAAATTCTGAAGTTCATAATTCCATTCATCCTGTGTTCTCAGAGTAGTTTCACAGTGTCTGGTGGACCTGGTAGCCCATTTTTACACTGCTGAAAATGAGAAAAATTACATTGTTGCCATGGGACTAGTAAAGACAAACAGTCGTGGGACATAGATAAGGGCATCTAGACCACTCTGGTAGTGTGAATTCTGCTTTCCAGGTAGTCCTCAAAAGGGAACATAATAATAACAGCAATATCCATGAAATACATATATTGGTTAGGAATAACTTAAGAGTTTCACCTATTACAAGTTCAATTGTTAAGAGGTTCCGGTACCACAGGCTTAGGTCCATGCACTTGCAAGCTGAAACTTGTAATCCCAAATGCATTAAGCCAGAACACTACCTCTGATTTCAAGAGCTTTCTTGGGATGAGAGACATCAGAGGACTTACTGGAATTTAGCAATTGTGTAATAGTTATTGTACTAATCAATACACAATAGCCTCACAACCAACTTGAACTAGGTATATGTGCCATCAGCATATGGTGTGTTTGTTACCTGACACAGAAGAAAGGACCCAGGTAAGTGGGTACGCCTTTATTTCTCTGAGGACTTGTGCTGAAAGGAAAAGTAATTTATTTCCTCTGCATCGGTATTTTTCTTAAATGTTTAGGTTGCTTAGTTTTATTTTCACCACAATTTTATGAATTAGACTCAGACTTTATAGTTTACAGATAGATTATTTTGGATTTTGAAGTTTTATTGAATTATTCATAAAACAAGAAGTTACTGAAAATTTACAATTGTGCATAGTGAACTTGAGATACAGGATGAAGTGGAAGCATGTAACCATTTCATCCTTAAGTGTTCTCCAGGAAGCAAAGGGAAAGCCTGATCCAATGTCCACACTGATAACTGCTTAGTTTCACAGACAGCAGATTCTCTGAGGGAGGACAGAACTTTCCCAGAACAGCAGGCAAAAGGGAAACAGCATGCCCCAGGCTGTATAGTCCGAATGGTCATCTGGGGAGATGGCTCTGTAGTTGCGATCCTGAATTAGACTAGAAGAAGAAGAAGGAGGAGGAGGAGGAGGAGGAGGAGG
>JADRCD010175445.1:0-23046 GCA_019843815.1 Montemys delectorum | reverse complement strand
TTTTTTTTTTTTGGTGACATGCTACACAAGAAGATTCAATCAATAATATTTGCATTAGAGCATAGGTTTGAAGTAGGCAAACAGCATGTATCATTTAGGGTCATATGTATGCCATTAATGTAGCATACTAAAGGGTGGAAAACTGTCTTTACGTAGCAAAGAATTAATAAGCCTGCAATCATCACTCAGCATTTGTGCTAAAATCCTATTAGTTTTCCTTCTGCTTTCTTCCATTGTCTCTAAACCAGCATTGTTCAGTACAGCTTATTTTCATCAACTGTGGGCTGAAATGCTGTTGAAAGCAGAATGTTGTATTTTGTCAATGTCTGGGAAGAAAGGACGAAGGAAAAGTCTCAGGGAAATAGCCAAGCATAGGCAGATTCAAAGCTCTAAGCCATATATTCTAATACATTAGATATAGAGGTGTATATGTGGAAAAGAAACATGGAACTGCTCTTTTCAAAGTGAGCAAACATGAGCCACTACTGATCCTTCTGAATGAATAAGATGCCTGATATTTTGGAATATCTGTTGTTTCTTTAGTGTGAAAAGAACATACAGTTCATATATAAATGATGGAGTTTTTTGTTTTGTTTTGCTTTGTTTTGTTTTGGTTGTTTGACTTGAATATAATGTGACCTTTGCTTTTGGGAAGCAAATCTAGGACAATATATATTATAAACTCTTGAGTGTTCCACGGTCACTCTCAGAATTCAGGATGCTTTCTCCTATGGTGACAATAGGGTGAAGCGTGAGTGGTGCTGTGGGAATTGGGGCTTGCTTCATCGGCAGCGTGAGTGGCAGGTACTTAGGGAGCAGCTTAAGACCTTTAGGAAGATGGGAACTGGTCCATTAAAAGGCTGTAGTAATTTAGAAATATATCTGATGGGGTTTAAAACTACAGATGGTAGTATGATTCTTACTGCATTTCTTACCCCCTTCTAGACCTTATGAATTATAAAAGCTCAGCCAATTTTTGAAAGAAACATAGGTTTCTCATATTTTTCATGAGGCGGTGTGCTGGAGGCCCCAAAGAACCCCCTCATGACATTGTTTTCTGTACTACCAGCGCTCACTGACAGAGAGCACAGTGATGGGTCATCTTATCTCCTTGATGGGCAGCCAGCGTGTTTTCAGTCATTAAGCTCCTTCATGGAGCTAGGGGAGCCTGAGGCGATCACCAGTAAACTGATTTTCACCCCAGAGACATTGTAGACATGCTGTGTGTGGAGCTGTAGGCAATTAAGACAATCTCCAGTGAAATAAATAATATTTAGGGAGCACAAAGCATGACGCTACATACAGCAAAAGAGCACATGCTATACCCACAAAAATTTGCGCCTTGTGGAGAATAAACACAAAGAACTCATTGTATTTATGGTGCCAGTGCTTTGAGACACGGAATCCGTGAAGCACTAAAAGCAGTGTGCGCTTAGGCATTCCATTTATGCTGTGTCTGGTGTGTATGGAGAGAGCACTGTAGAGTGCAGACAACCTCTCAGTTCATCTTATACTGGAGAGTTGGGGAGGCACCTGACCCCCTGGCTGCTTCCCTTGTTTGTGCTGAGGTGGCTGGATATGTGGTCTGGGAACCTGCAGCTCTAATAGGGGAGATGTGTTGATAGGGCTTGGGAATTTCTTCAGGGGCTAAAAGTGATAAGAAACCGTCCTAGGCATTACTACTTAAGATCCTTAAGATCCTGACAGGCAGTCAGCCACCATTGCTTTCTAAATCTCCAGGGGCCTGAAATAGGACTGTGGCAATGCCCTGCATTTCTCTATCACAGATCTCTTGTGTCACAGAATAGATAAGGAGTAAACTCAATTCACTCTCTCTCTTGAAAAATTCAGTTTAAAGGTGAATTCCTATATCTGTGTTTTCTTTCTATCTTTGATTCCAGTTAGGAATGACGATTTTTATCTGCATTAACTATAGATATTAAAATCCAATTTAATATCCTTAAGAATAAATCTTATATTCCTTACTTGTCTTAGTCAGGGTTTCTATTCCTGCACAAAACATTATGTCCAAGAAGCAAGCTGGGGAGGAAAAGGTTTATTCAAGTTACTCCCACATTGCTGTTTATTACCAAAGGAAGTCAGGACTGGAACTTAAGCAGGTCAGGAACCAGGAGCTGATGCAGAGGCAATGGAGGGATGTTCCTTACTGGCTTGCTTCCCCTGGCTTGCTCAGCCTGCTCTCTTATAGAACCCAAGACTTCCAGCCCAGGAATGGTACCACCCACAAGGGGCCCTACCCCCTTGATCACTAATTGAAAAAATGCCCCACAGCTGGATCTCATGGAGGCACTTCCCCAACTGAACCTCATTTCTCTGTGATAACTCCAGCCTGTGTCAAGTTGGCACACAAAACCAGCCAGTACAATTGACCCCTTGTCAACTCGACACAAAGACACATCACTATTAAGCCTCAACCCTTACTTTCTTATTCATTCCCAAGATCTAAAGTCCCACAGTCTTTACATATTAAAAGTTCAATCCATTTAAAATGTTCAATATCTTTTAAAATTCAAAGTCTCTTAACTGTGGGCTCCACTAAAATACTTTCTTCCTTCAAGAGGGAAAAATATCAGAGGATAGTCACAATCAAAAGCAAAAGTCAAACTTCAACCGTCCAATGTCTGGGCTCCTCCAAGGGCTTGGGTCACTTCTCCAGCTCTACCCTTTGTAGCACACATCTTGCCTTCTAGGCTCTAGATGCCTATACTCCACTGCTGCTGCTGTTCTTGGTGGTCATATCATGGTACTGGCATTTCCAAAACACTGCTGTCTTCTGCTGTAACTAGGCTTCATCAATAGCCTCTCATAGGCTCTCTTCATGTGCCAAGCCTCAACTTCTTTGCATGACCCCTTTAGTCCCGGGCCATCAATTGCAAACTGAGGCTGCCCCTTCACCAATGGCCTTCCATGGCCTCTCACAGTGCCGAGCCTCAGCTGCTCTTCAGGACCCCTTCATGCCTTCAAAACCAGTACCACCTGGGTGACTCTTATACATTACCAAGTCCTGTTGCAGCACAAGGTACAACCTTGGCTATCTCTGGAACACAACCACTTTGTGCTCTCAGAAAACACTTCTCAGAAGATTTCACCTCAGTGATGCTGGTCTCTTCTTAATCACCGCTAATTTCTTGCTTCTTGGTCATGATGTTTGCGCAGGAAGAGAAACCCTGACTAAGACATTACTTTATTTCATATTTATATTATCTATCTCCATCCATCCATGTATGTATGTATGTATGTATGTATGTATGTATGTATGTATCTATGTATGTATGTACGTATCTATCTATCTATCTATCTATCTATCTATCTATCTATCTATCATCTATCTGTCATCTATGTTGTGTGAGGAGGGACACATGTATACCATGGTGTGATTGTGGAGATTAGTGGATAACTTGTTAGTTGTTTCAGCTTTTTAGGAGAAGAGTTGGTTGTCTCATTTCAGGATTCTTGAGCTGCCTCAAATCATGTAAGGCTCATTTAATTGACAAATTGTGCAACTGCAATAGTTATGAATCATAGCATATTTCCAGAATATATAATTCTCTGCTGCCCCATTTTCACATTTTTTAAAGAATATTTTTGTTTACCGTACTATATTTTTACTTAAAAACCTAAATATCTATATTATGGAAAACACTGGCATATAGAAAAATTATTGAGGGATCATTAAAGGTAATCCTACTTTTGTGCACTTGTTTATATTTATTTTTTCATCTAACCATTTGATCTTGTATAGCTGATTTGTGGCCACTCTCGGCTCTCATTAGAAAAGATGGATGTGTCAACGACAAAGGTGTACATCACGGTGGAGGAGGGTTAGGTGACAAAGTGAGTCTGTGGGTGTGCATGTGTGAAATGTCCTGATCTATTTGTACATTTCCCCAGGGAATTCTCAGGCAATTAAGTCAACCTATTACAAATAGAGCCCTCTCTGTATACTCTGATTTGATAGGAAAATGGGTAATTCCTGCTAATGGCTAGTACATCTGTTCCATTACATTGTTTTGTATTGATGCTTAATTAGGTGTCAAGTTGGAGGAGGGGAGATTGTGGAAGCATGATTCTCTGTTAAATGTCAAAGACTTTCCTTAAATTACCTGTCTATTTTAGCATACACAAGACACTTTGACAGGCATTGTGCTTTTCTGCCCTTAAAACATTTGCGATGTCTTGGAGAAGTGTAATGTTCTCTTGGGAAGTGAGCTGTATTGGAGCTGGTTTGCCTTGAATGTCACTTATGTCTGCTTTCCTGTGAAGTGACCCTTGTCAACCTCTAGATGCAACAAAAGGAGGGCCTCTCATGGGAAATATTCCTCTCTCTCCTCTCTCTCTCTCTCTCTCTCTCTCTCTCTCTCTCTCTCTCTCTCTCTCTCTCTCTCACTCTCTCTCTCTCTCTCTGTTGTTAAATTGTCTAATCTGAGAGGGCTTCCATTAGAAAAAGGTGCCCTGACTCGAATTGAGGCTATTTGAAAATGTGTAACTTCTTTTCCCTATATATACACATAAAGCAAAATGAAGCAACCCATTTTCAAAATAATACCAATACTGTACTTAATTGTAGGCTATATATATGTATGTGTATATATATATACATATATACACACACACACACACACACACATATATGGGCATATATATACATACATATATATGGGCATTGAAAAGTGAGTAACAGCATTCACAATTCAGTACTCTGTAAGCACATAGTTAAAGATTTGTAACGGAGGGAGGAGTTTTCTCTCTTCTAAGGAGATGTGTTCTTTACATTAAGAAGTTGTATGGTTTAAAAGCCTGTAGGGAAATTTTATTTAATTGATGTCACTGGCTGGGGGTGAGATCAAAGATTACTACATTTTACTTGACAACCCGATTTATACGGCAATATGATGTGTTTTAATGAAATTGTATATAATATATGAGTTTTTTTTTAAACAGTTTAAAAAAGGGAATTAATGGCATAGAAAAATAAGTATGTAAAAATGAATCATAATGGACAAGGCTTGCACAATCACTTAATCTATAGGTATATGGAGTGTTTTGGAGGAACTTGGTTTTTTTTTTTTTTTTGTTAACAACGGGTGTGAAGGATATTTATATGATATAGAACAATGAATAGAGCTGTTGATTATAGCAACTTCAATGAGAAGCTATTTTTTTTCTAGTAGTAAAGGAAGCTAAATGGTAGGTTAGTATTATTACTGATTATTCTAGAATGCACTCAGTTCCCAATTTTATATTTCACTTATTTTTGGTATCTTAAAAAAACCTACATTTAAAGATAGAAATTGTATACAGTTTCAAAATATAGTTTAAACCATTCTAATTCTACATGTGGTAATTCTTAACCACTCACTAATGGTAAATTCTTTGAAATTCAAGTCAAAAAATTATTATTAGATGGTTAAGATTTTATAAATAATTACAAGACTCATCTTTACAAATCATGTTTTAAATTTGAATAAATACATTCTCTTATATTTTAGAGATTATAAAGTTAAAAAACCCTTAGTTTTATACTATTTTTTATCACATTGAATTTATTTATATTTTTGTTTAAATTAGCCAGTGCTGAATTTATTTTTTAGAGAGTAGATTTGTAGATGTTTTAAGTACAGTAAGAAAGTTCACACTACTTTCCAGAGGTTTACACATGTTTCTAGAGTAATAATTATGTTGGATTTGCTATGATGAAGTTGTGTATATTGTACAATATCATAGCTTAGTTTTGTGTTAATATTTGTTTGCTAATTTTTCTTTTTGCAAAGTTCAATTTAAGGCAAATTATATGCAGTAGTTAACTACTATTGTAAGGCAGTAGACTTTTGTATTATATGAATATATACTAAAGATAATAATACAAATAATGTGTGGCTTTGGGGATTCCTGTGAATTTATCCAATATAGGAAATTGAAGACTAGTTAATTTCATCTGTTTTAAAAAGTAGAGTGATTGCCGTTTTGTCCTATTGACAATCAAACCCGCAGCCACATATACATATGTACATTGCTATTTTAAGAGACCATGCGTTGGTATGTACTCATTTTGATGTGATTTTCCTGCACAGTGCTCATACGCTTCTTCAGGTAGTAGACAGGAAACAAACTATTGCAACATTTTTGAGGGTTTGGAGAGTAATCAAAGTCTAATTTGGAGACTCCTAAGGCAAAGCCCAATGTCTTTGTGGTCAAGAATGCTTCTCTGAGGTATTGACAGTTGAACTAAGGAAAAAAGAAAGGGAAGAAACACAGCATCCAAAATGTGCACGGCAGAGAGGACGAAGAGTAAACACAATGAAGAAAACACTTTTCCTTAATTGGGGCAAAACCTACCCTTTTGGGATCTGAGTTTTCTCCCCAGAGGGTAGTCTACACCAGCAGACCTCCAACCCTGTGCCTCTTAGCTATCAGGAGGAGGGTGAGCGCTGGGGTTTCTTGTCATGTGGTCTATGTGCCCTATGAGAATCTTAGTGCTTAGTTTCTTTTAGGTTATTTGCTAGGGTGCTGGGAAGTAAAGACACCCCAGAAAGAATTATAGAAGACAGCCAAAGCCCTTCCCCAAGTTAGCTTGACTACTGGATTCCGGCCAGTCATTTTGTTTTTGTTTTTTTTTTTTTTTTTTTTTTTTTTTTTTGACAGCGTTTCTCTGTGTAGCCCTGGCTGTCCTGGAACTCACTCTGTAGACCAGGCTGGCCTCGAACTCAGAAATCCACCTGCCTCTGCCTCCCACGTGCTGGGATTAAAGACGTGCGCCACGACCGCCCGGCCCGGCCAGTCATTTTGTTAGAGGGAAAAATAACTAATATGCAGATCCCTCTGTGAAGAGTCCCATCCCTTATGTAGGCCTCTGCTTATTAGCTACCCAGGATGCCTTGAGAGACAGGGAAAGGTGGACAGCACATGCATGAAGACTTATGTGCTCTCATTGTCCAGCGATTCAATAATCAAAACGTCTTTTATGGGTGTATTAAGCATAGCTACAGTGAACAGAGGCATAAATATTGAAGTCCGCAGCTCTGTAGAGCCCAGCCTAAGGGTTGTTCTGAACAGGTAACCACCTCGCCTCTGATCTTTGTTCAGTGCAAACCAGTGTTGCTTGAATCCCTTATCCACACTGAAAGATCTATCCATGCATAAAACAATCAATTGACATTGTTTTCCCTAGCAAGAAACTGAACGCA
Source organism: Montemys delectorum (assembly GCA_019843815.1). NCBI lineage: Eukaryota > Metazoa > Chordata > Mammalia > Rodentia > Muridae > Montemys > Montemys delectorum. Next base: position 15,841 of record JADRCD010175445.1, on the reverse strand, counting down.
AGCAAAACTTACTTTTGTTATAAATCAAAACAGTCCTGTGGAAGAATTCTCTTTGCAGCTTCAAGTAAAATAAACCAAAATGCTAGAGAGGGTGTTTTAATGATAGCAATCTTACCTCACACCCCAGAAATGCAACAAAATAAACAAAAGTACACAATATCGTAGTTGTCGTGTAATTATGGATTCTATCATATTTTATTCTATAGTACTGTTACCTACAGTCCTAAAAAGTCAAAGTGAGTAGCTTAATTAAGCATTAGCATGTTATTTACAGTTTTTTGAAGAAAGCTCTTTTTAAAAAGAATACTCAGGTTAAACTTGAAGTATTTATTTTGCAACTCTCCTGCCTCAGTTTTTCAATATTTGTATACAGGCCCTAGCCGCCACATTTTGCAAGATTTCCACCTTTATGCCAAATGCTCTATTTAGTTTTCAAACTGTCCGTTTATTTTGAGTCTCTCTCTTTTTTCATAACTTATTTATTTTTTATTTCATGTACATTGATGCTTTGCCTGCACACTTGTATGTCTGTGTGAGGGTGTAAGATGCCCTGGAGCAGGAGTTACAGATGGCTGTGAGCTTCCATGTGGCTGTTGGCCACTGAACCAGGGTCCTCTGGGAGAGGACCCTGTTCATCTGCTGAGCCATGTCTCCAGCCCCGAAGACTTGTTTGTTTGTTTTATTTTTGTTTTCTTCTTTCTTCTCTGCTCCTTCTGACTCTTGCTCCCATCTTCTACATGGTTTCTCTCGGTGCCTCACCTTTTCTTTGAGCCCTCTGAATCTCTCTCGACACTTGCTTTCACTCTTCTTCTTTTAACATACTCTGCCAGGCCCTGTGTTACAAATTCGGGGAGAGCTGGTTAATGCAGAACATATTATTTTCCCTGGGTTCCTAGCTCTGTGCTTTCCCAAATTGTTTCCTCAGAATAGAAAAATTCTGGGAGAGAAGCAGTGGAGTGTCTTGCATTCCAAGCTGTTGTCTGCCCATTCACTCCGCACACTTCCGGTTCCATCTGTCACTTCATTGGAGCGTACTCAAAGACTGTGACCATCTTAGATGGGAGGGCAAAGTCCTTTACTACAACTTAGAAAAGGTGAATCCATACTGCTATAGACATTTTCAAAATTAAATTTGTAAAAAATTATAGTAGGAAGAATGGAAGTATGTATTAAAGGTTCTAGTTCTAGTAGTTATGAAAGCATGAAAGGAGGTATAATATTTACTTAAATTTCCTTAAAGCTAGCAAGGTGACATATGCCTGTACTTATTTTTCCCCCTGAAAAAATAAGCCAAACACCAAACCAAACCAAACCAAATCCAACCAAACCAAACTAACGAAGAACCCTTTCACTTACATTAAAGAAATAGAAAAACCAATTCATTTCTTCCCATCCCCGGCTTGCACTGAGCACTTTGAATCTCAGAGCAAGAAATTAAGTAGAAAGAGGTCTTAATAGAGAATACTTAATTTACAGGCATCAAGATAGCTCAGCAGGTAAGGGTGCCTGCTGCCCATCTGGATGCCTTGGGTCCTTAGAACTCACCTGGTAGAATAAATGGCTTTCTGCAAGTTGTCCTCTGGCCTTGGCATGTTGTGTGCATCATCATGTATGCATCCATAATTCACAACACACACACACATACACACACATACACACACAGACATCCACATATAGGCACACAGACACACACACACATACACACACACACACAGACACACACACATACACACAGATAGATATATAGATAGCTAATAGATAAATATAATAAAGGAAATCTACCCTCAATCTTTTGAAACATATTCTAAATAAAGGTTTTCATTGGCTTCCCTTGTAATTATAGCCAAACTCAATTTTTGTGTTTCCTTCAAAGGTCTTTAGTAATGTTGCCAAGATGCTTGTTGATAAAGGTTTTTGCTTTGCAGGCCTGGTGATCTGAGTTTTATCCCCAGATGACATAAAGTTGGAATGAGAGAACTAACAATAAAATACCACCACTCCACCTACATATATGTATATGTATATATATATACATGCAGAAAGACATACACAGCATGCACAGAGACCACAGACCTCATGGACATGTATACTTACAGACTTGTGTATGTGAGGTACATGGATGTACATACACACCCACACATTCCTGGTACACCCGTGAACACATATACTACATTCACACACCTTATGTACATACATGCTAACAAAACATTAAAATCCTTAATGATTTTGAGGTTGGTTTAGTTTTCATCCCAGTTTAGAGTTTGCTTGCTCCATTTTCAGGGAGTACTAGAACCTTACCTTCATCTTGGCCTCTACAGCCATTTCATCTCAATGTTAGGTGCTCTTTCTGTCCAGCCTCTCTGCACCACTGTTTTATTTGTGGCAACTACTTATTTACTTCCTGACATCACCTTTGCTTTTGGGCACTAGCTATTGGTCCTTCTCAGATTCGTATTTTAAAGACTCCAGCAGGAATGTCAGCCCAATCCATTCTACAGCCCAAGGGAACCATTACAGGTGTATTAATACCTGACCATATCTGGCCAGAGACACTGACATGGCATTTTTAATAGTTAATATAGCTGTTGATTATTTTTTTCAATGTCAGGATGAAAATGTAAGGCCTCACTTTGCCCTTTATACATCTCTATCTAGTTCACTCATCTTATTCTGGCTAATGAAAGGAAAAAGACAAAAATGGTAGCAGCAGCTGAATGAATTATAAAGTATGTAAGATGTTATATGCATGCTTTTTGGTGGGTATGATAATTAGCCTTAATTGTCAACTTGAGTCACCTGAAAAGATTCTTAGTGAGAGGTTGTCTATGTTAGATTGTCTTGTGGCCGTGTGTGTATGGAATTGTCTCAGTTAAGTTCATTGATGGAGGAAGACCCAGCTCATTGTGAGCGGCGCCATGCCCTAGTTAGTGGCTGAACACAGGCCAGCGAGCGAGCATCTATGCATTAAGTTCTCTCTTTTCTTGACTGTGGCTCTCGGATAACTCGCTGTTTGATGTCTCTGCCTTTACCTTCTATGTGATGATGACTTCCCCTGAAATTTTAAGCTGGGACCAACTCAATTCTCTCCTAAGTGGAAGGGCAGTGGGCGTTAGTGATTAGGTGTGTGAACATGCTTTGCACTATTTTTCTCAAAAATTCCAATATGATATAACAATAAAAAGAGGGGAAATATATTTATGTATGCATGTTTATAATTTTTGGTGCTATAACAAATTCATAAGGCTTTACCATTATGTCTTTTGTACCAGCAGGTTGTATAGCGTTTTCTCCAAAATAAGCCATTATTAGCAATTAAATGAATGCCTTTTCAAGGAAGCATTGAGGCCTACATTAAATAGTCCACTGTCCTGGCTTCCTTTCAGTTACTGTGATGAAAATACCCTGACAAAAAGCCACTACAGTAAGAGAAGCCTAGTGGGATCCAGCTCAAGGGGAGGTCTTAAGGCCTAACAGTATTACTGAGGCTATGGAGCACTCACAAAAAGAGACCTAGCATGACTGCCCTCCGAAAGACCCAACAAGCAACTGAAAGAGCCAGATGCAGATATTTACATCCTACCAATGGACAGAAGCAGCTGACCCCTGTTGTTGAATTAGGGAAGGCTAAAAGAAGCTGAGGAAGGCAACCCTGTAGGAGGACCAGCAGTCTCAATTAATCGGGACCCCGGAGATCTCTCAAACACTGGACCATCAAACAGGCAGCGTACACCAGCTGATATGAGGCCCTTGGCACACATACACTAGAGGACTGCTGGATTTGTGTTCATTCAGAGATGATGCACCTAACCCTCAAGGGACTGGAGGCCCCAGGGAGCTTAGAAGTCAGGTGGGGTGAAGGGTGGGGGCATCCACGTGGAGATGGGGGGCGTAGAGGAGAAGAGGTGTGGGATGTGGAGCAGTTGGAGGGTGGATGGTGGGAAAGGGAATAAAATATGAAGTGTAAAAAATTAATTAATTAATTAAAAAAGAGAGGCCTACATTAAATAGCAATTAGACTAGAAGACAATGTTTTTTATTGGACATTTTCCACATATGAAATTAAAATGAGTATTGTTGGTATTAACTGGAGAAGTAACTTTAGGTAAAGGACCATTTTCAAGGAGTAAATGATGATGAAGCTACCGTTTTCTTGATGTGATCCAGAGACATGAGGGTGATGCAAAAGGTGGTCAAATAGACCACAGTTAGGACCAAGAGTTCTTCCAACTGTAGGCGCTTGGGGAGCAATGGTTCATAGCTGGACCTTCTTGGACCCATCAGCAGAAGAATAGAGGCATGGGAGACATTATTATTTATAAAAGCTTTGGCACTATAGCTGGACAGACTCTCAACTAGCACACACAAATTCACCCTGACTATTCCTCATCTAAATCCTACCAGATGGCCTGTTCTCTCTGTCTGTCTGTCTGTCTGTCTGTCTGTCTGTCTGTCTGTCTGTCTGTCTCTCTCTGTGTGTGTGTATGTGTGTTTTTGTGTGTATATCTCTGTCTCTTTCTCCCTCTCTCTGTTTCTCCCTGTCTCTCTGTTGCTGTCTGTCTCTATCTCTCTGTATCTCTCTCTCCTTCTCTCTCCCTCTCTTTCTCCCCTCTCTGTCTCTCCATGTCTCTCTGTCTCTGTCTGTCTCTGTCTCTTTCTGTGTCTCTGTCTTTTTGTGTCTCTGTCTCTTTGTCTCTGTCTCTCTCTTTCTCTCTCTCTCTCTCTCTCTCTCTCTCTCTCTCTCTCTCTGTGTGTGTGTGTGTGTGTGTGTGTTTCTGTCGCTCTCTCTCCCCCTCTCTTTCTTCCTCTCTCTGCCTCTCCCTGTCTCTCTGTCCCTGTCTGTTTGTCTGTGTCTGTGTCTCTGTCTCTGTCTCCCCCCACCCCTTCTCTGTCCTGACAACTGTTCCTTCCCACTTCATGCTGACAAATCTTGCCTCTGCCTCTTCTCCCAGAGACTCTCCTAGCTTGAAGTTCTGACTTCTCTTTCTTGCCTAGCTATTGGCTATCAGCTCTTTATTAAGCTAATCAACCAGCGAGGAAGGTATTTGTTTATGAATTACTGAGGTCTGAGATGAACCTTAAGAATAACAATATCAAACTCTAGCCAGTACTCATCTCTCTGCTGGTACAGGACTAGCAATTGAATAGTACAAAAGCAACCCTCATACTGTGTACAAAGAGGTTACATCAACAATAGTGCCTTTCCCCCTGTGGTGTTTCTCCAGGCCCTCTAGAACCTTCCTCATGAACTCTATCCATTTTATACAGAGAGCTGAAGGCATTCAGCCTCTCTCTCTACAGAGGAACCTTCTGAAAGAGAAGCTAAGGACTGTATGTTAGGCTTGTGGGAGGCCTCTGAGTCACAGATGATTCACAGACCTAGCTTTGGAAATCTTCAGGCTTTACTATTACAGAGCTTGGTGGTAGTCCATTTAAAAATGGCTGGCTGAAATCTATATTAGAATACACCCTGAATGGAACATTAGGAACAATCTCAGAATGACTAATAATGAGAAAGGCGTTAGGAGACTGCAACTGTTCCTTTGACGTGTTGACACCTAATTCATGTACTGACTGATTATGGTTCTTTCTTGCTTTATAATGATGAGTTTTGGGAGGTAGGCCTTAAAGTCCGGACTTCAACTGAAACACAAGCCTATTGTCTTTTCACAGGGCCTATGCATTGTGTCCCATCTCTTAGAGTAGAAAATAAATGTGATACAGGAACTGTCTATTTTTTTTTCTTTTTAAGGATCAAGTAATTATTTCAAATGCTAAAGATATCAAGAACAACACAAATGAGACTTTCCCTGAGAGGCCGAGGGTTTTACTAAGTCTTGTCATTTATCTGTGATGAGGAAGCTGCGGCGGGATGGACCATCTCCTATCTTGTGAATGAACCACTGAATGTTGAAGATTTAACTTAAATATTTTAGTTTCGATTGACAAGGCCTCCTCAGCAACTGTACATATATGAATTGTGTCTTGCAGCATGTTTTAAATTCACCAAGAATATAACATAAAAACTCCATTTAGATATAGTTGTATGTAAAGCTTTTTCTACCCAAATATATATTGAGGTACTTAGGTTTTGACCTACTTTACATTGTATAAAAGGCCGTTGTTAAAAACTATTGTTATTTAAACATTTGCTAAGGTGATATAATTTGAAGGGTTAATTATAGGCATTAATTTTTTTCCTGTCTTTAGTATTCATTGCAGGAATCTTTCATCAAAGTATTGCTTTCTGAAAGGGATTACTTAGCAGTATTAAAATGTTTGCCATTTGATAAGCAAACTTTGATTTTAAAATAGAACCTGTTACTTTTTTGATTGATACATGATGCTATTAGGAATATATAGCACCCTGGTTTTTACAGTTATATAGCCACTGCCTCACAATTAGTTTTTGTGCATAACAAGAACTACTGGATTCTGTTTAACAAATCTTTGATGAAATAAAATCTATCAATTTTATCCACATCCTGTGTACGCTATCTCTAAATGTGCACATCCCATTTCCCACCCCAGGAACCAAGGATAGTTCCATATCTTTGTTTACTTGAACTTAAAACAAATTAAAAATCTTGAAGAAAAGTGTTCTCTTTTAAAAAGTTTATAGTGTTACTGGGGAAATATAGCTTGATTTTAAAAAAAGAAACAAAGCAAGAGCAAGTTCTAGGTACTGTTTTTATTAGACAGCTAAGAAGAAGGAGCTCGCTGTAATTCCTCTCTAGGAAGCAACCTTCTGTTTGTCGCGGCCATGTGTGCAGTGCAGCAGAGGGCAGTGGAAAGGCAGGCCGTGTGCTGCTCAGGCAAAGAGGGTCAGAGAACCACATTCTGGGGGGCAGAAAGGTGGAAAGCAATTAAACTGCAATATCTTTTCTGAGCTGGGCATTTATTTACCACTTCATGTTCGAAGGTTTTATTCCTAGTTCCCCATTGCGTTGTGCTCAAGAATAAAAGAATACAAATATCGGAGGCAAGCTAAGCTTGCAGTCTTCTTTGTTTCTGGTCTTCAGAGACTGAGTTATTGTCTTATTTGCAAGTTAATGTATTTGCTTTGACAGCTTTTGATTGTTAAGTAAACTCTGCCCTGGAACAGCTGTGAGATAAATGATCCTGTGGGCTGTATTTAAAAGAAATGCCCCGGACAGTCAGGCTGGCCCCTGGCTTTTATGTTCATGCATTTGTTTATGTGAACCTGCATCTAAAATAATGAAGACTGGATGAAGCAGCCGTGCTTGCCCATTCATCTCTGAACTTCCTACTGTTGCTTTTAGAATATTGTATACTAAGACACACATCAAAGATGATTCTACTTTTTGATGTCAAATGTGTGTGTGTGCTGGCCATGATGTGAGACTATTGCTATGGACCTAATGTCTCACACCAACAATTTTGTGTTATGCTAATGAAAGCATATTTTTTTTTGGCTGTAAAAAACAAAAATAGTGCTTGTTTACTTTGTTAATCCAGAGGAGGCCTTAACATTTTAATTTGAGAAAAATGTCCTATGTAAGTAATCCCATGCATAAATGCATATATGATAGAGATGCATACATGAGTTATGTAGCATGTGAAAGGAAGAAAATACATAGGTTTTTGGTGTTCTGTTAATAATAGAAGCACACTTTTTTTCTTTCTAAGTATAAAGATTTATGTAAATGTCATTTTTCCTTTTTTAATGTGTGGGAAACTGATTTTGAACCCATAACTATCATAATCCAGAAAACAGAAGTTATGGCTAGAGAGCTGAGGGTCACTGTGATGTGGGATGTCTAGAATACAAATGTTTCTGATCACATCATTTGAAATGAGTAAAGATTGTGTTACTGTTTTTTTTTTCCCCAAGACAAGGTTTCTCTGTGTAGCCTTGGCTGTCCTGGAACTCACTCTGTAGACCAGGCTGACCTCAAACTCAGAAATCCACCTGCCTCTGTCTCGCAAGTGCTGGGATTAAAGGCGTGCTCCACCACTGCCTGGCTTTGTGTTGCTTCTTAAGAACAAAATATTTTGCTTCTTTGGATAACTTTAGGCAACTTAAAGTCACCACGCCCATCTCCTTACCTGTAAAATAAGACTTTGAAACTATCTCAGTAGATTTTTGTAATGATTGAAGATGTTGTTCAAAATAGTTCCTGAAACATACATGCAGAAGTGTCCAGAGCTGTTTTCAGAGTCTGCAGTAAACATGCAAAACTATACTTGTTGGTGACACGACAAAGAATTGCATGGCCCATCTATTTAAGGAAACTATGTGTTCTCTTTGATGCTGTGCTGACCCAAGACAGTACATCACCTGCATGATACTTGGTAGGATTGGTTGGATGTTGCTTAGGAAAATTAAGGAGGAAGGATTAAGAGATCTTGAAGATTTGGGTTTAACAGAAGAGGAACTTGAGTCAGCCTGCATGGTGGGGGCTGGCGGGGGGGAGGCTGAAGAAACTTAAGGATGATGAGGTCCAGCTAGCGGGAAACATGATTATAGAATGACATGCTTCAAAGTGACATGCTTGTGAAGCATCTAAGCCTGATGACTGCAGACACAAAGCCTAACAGAAAAGAGGACTTCTCATTTACATCAGAGACCTAACATTAATAAGCGTTTGAGGATTCTGCAGTAGAAATATTTGATGGCTCACATAATCATTGAGAGAAAAGGACATAAGGAAATTTTTGTCAAGACATTAAATAATGCTTATATGCTCGAGTTAGGCTAAACTACATTTTGTGAACTCATTCTCTTGTGGCCGAGGTAGAATACAAGTGGAAAAGGAGAGAGGGGTTCCTCAATAAAATGAATGGAGGTTTCGTAATGAGCAATTAGAAATTCAGCTCATTTGGTTCATAGAAACACCAGCAGCAGATTGTGTGGCCATGTGGGACACCCCAGTTGGCATCAGGCTCTGCAGGGATGGGGCTGGAGGTTATTACTAACTGTGGTGTTGCAGGATAAAAGGCTGAGGGCTCGGGGGGGGGGGGGGGGCTGCAGGGAGCAAATCCCACATGGGACTCCCTTCCCCCCACCCCTCCACTCCTTTACCCCCTCAGCCCCTCCCAACCCCCCACCCTTTCCTCTCCCGCTCCCCAGCTAATCTGTGACATTACAATATCAACCCAAAAGCATTTACTTATTTGTTTGGAATCCGGAAGCAAATTGCAGCAGTTTAGGCAGAAACTATTAGCTAAACCAATTTAAAACATGTAGATAAAACAAAAAGTGATTCCAAGATGACAGACCAAGTCTTGTTTGGAAAGATTCCTTGCTCGTTGAAAACTGAGACTACGATTAGCTGCAACGTGGATTGACACGTGTTGACATGAAGGCTAGTAGAAAACAAGGCAGAGATACTTGAATAGCAAATAACGAGGTTTATTTATTGATACAGCTTTGTCTCTTACTGCCAGGCCCTTTACCTTTCCACTCTGATTAGCGTGATCACATCCCTTTTCTCAGCTTCCCAGAATTCCTCCGGATAAAAATGGAATCAGATCCTCAAGCATCTCACGAGTTGAAACAGCTTCCTTCTGAGAGAGCAGCGGTGTTACTGAAAATGCTTAAATTGCCAGTGACTTCAGGAACGAGTGCTCCTGGAACATCTCACCCATCACACAATTATCCTACAATATAAAGTAGATGCCAAGTGATTTTATTGCACACAGGCACACACATTAACCTATGTATTGGAACCATGTTCTAAGAAATGCATATTTAGTAAATTTATAGCCCTCCCAAATCTTTGGGAGCCTTGATGCTATTTTTACCCAATTGCAGGGACACAGTGGGTGGTTTATTATATAACAAAAATAGGAGTAGTTTATCATTGGTTAAATATTTATAGCAAGTGGAACAGTTTACTTTTGAAATATTTTGTTACTGAAATTTATGACCATGTTATTTATATGTTAGCACAGTTGAAATGGCTATTTTGGCACATATTTGGGCATTTTAATTGTTCCCGGCTCCTTAAGGCATTACTGTGACTTTTCTTCACTCGGGTTAAATATAAAATTATTGCTTAAAAAGAACGCATAGGCAGAGACTTGCCTCCGGAAAGGGCTAGCAATGGTACAGGGTGACTCTCGCAGGCTCCTCCCTTTCTACAGCCCCTCACTGCAGCAAAGCAAGCTCTTGTCTCTTTTCTCTATGCTGTAGCCCACATTCTTCTTTTGTCTCCATGGCAATTACTCATGGAATAATGTGGGAGACATGTGTCTGTTTTAATGCTCTTCCCCCTACAAATGGAAATGGCTGTAGAAATGTGATCTAGTTTTCCACAGGACTTACCCACATCAGCATAGAAAGAAGGTCAGACCTCAATATAAACAACTTAAGCTTCTGACTCTTACCTCCAGTGGTGGAGTCAAGTTATTATAGCAGTTCTTCGTTCTCACTGTGACCTCATTGTTCTACCCAAGCAATAGCTTAGCTTAACCAGCTTAGCTTTTAAAATAATTAAATCAATAGCTTGACACTTTCTAGTCAACTGTTGCACTTTACAATAGATTAAATGAGGTGTAATTGTGCTTTTCCGAGTTTGATGTTCCTCAAATATGCATGAAATGAAATGGATTACCATTTTTCTTTCTTTTTAAGAATGGAATTTTCTAAAGGGTTCCGTGTCATACTGAACCTCAAAAAGATGGCAGGTTTTTTTTTTTTCTTTTAAACTCCATGAAAATGAAATATTTCATATGTTGTCTTTTTAGGATTTTGACCATTTGTATACTATAAAATGAAATAGGCATACATAATATTTCATTTATTCAACAAAATATTTGCCTCAGTAGTATGCTATTGAATGCTTCCTGTTACGTTGACTCTGTAGAGACCATTATACACTTGGAGCCTTGCTTGTAACAGTGAAATGAGTTCTAGGGACCTACGAGGATTGCAATATCTAATATTTTGCTATGCCACCTAATAAACATTTGAATTTGGAATGTTAGAACGAGCACTACCTATTAAGACAATTTCATGTAGACCAGGCTGGTCTTGAACTCACAGAGATCTGCCTGGCTCTGCCTCCTGACTCCGGGGATTAAAGGCTGTGCCTCCACTGCCCAGCAAGCCCAGATATGTGCTTGTGTGTCTGAACTCAGTTCCTAATGCTTATCTGGCAAGTACTTTACTAACTGAGCCATCTCCCCTATCTAAGCAGTTTCTACCACTCAGATACATTTTCAGCTTAAGCATCTGTTCTTTGAAAGCACATAGATGTTGTTTGAAGTGATGTAAATGGAATATGTGTACTTTGGCCACTTTTTTTCTTACTGTGAACAGCAAGATCTTTTTTATAAAGCTGCTAGGATAAAAACTTTAAAAAGTTATTGAGAAAAATTCAAAAGTTGCTAATATATAGCGTTTTCATAGTCATGTTATAGAGTGTCGGATTTCATAGATAAAGGATTTAGTAAATAGGCATGTTGTGATATAATATTAAAAATTTAATGCACATTTCAGCAGCCTTTGCTGTTTAGACTCAGCAGGGATTTTGAAATTGCTAGAACCTTGATGTTACTTGCCCCTGTCCTCCCTTCGCACCTGTGGTAACTGCTCCACGTTCATGGAGAGTATGTTCCTTCCATCCTGTTGTTGGGCAGCCTGTGCTGGTAAGATGTGTGCATGCCCATGCTGATTGGTCCCAAGTGAACAGAACGTCCTCCAGTGTGGGTCAATACCTAGGGTACTCTCTAGCCTTCTTTCCAGTCTCCCTTTCTGACTTCTTTCCTGAAGACCCACTGTGGAATAAAGAGAGAACTTCCCCTTTCTTACTCAGGAAATCAAGAGAAATGGAATGGAGCTAGTGAGCTCAAAGTTTTTTTTCTAGTCTTTCTAATTGTTTCCAGTTGTCTCAAAAAGTATAACATTTTCCTTTAAGTTTGCATGGAAGAAGTTATCTTCCCTTGGGGGGGGGGGGAGTGCATCATGTTCTTGTTATTTTGATATTTGTGAATGCATTGAAAGAATATATTTGTATCTAGGAGATGGGCCTCTGGGCATGCCTGTATGGTATTGTGTTGGGTGAAGGTGGAAAGCCTGCCCACTGTGGGATGGTTTCCTGGACAGGGAGTGCTGGACTGTATGGTCAGAGAGTGAGGGCGAAGCAGCTTGCGTTCGTCTCTTTCCTGGCTGTGGGTGCAACATGAGCAGCTGCTTCAAGCTCCGGACCTCCTTGGCATCTGTACTGGGATGGACTATACCTTGAACTTGGATTTTTGTTTGTTTGTTTGTTTGTTTTTTCGAGACAGGGTTTCTCTGCATAGCCCTGGCTGTCCTGGAACTCACTCTGTAGACCAGGCTGGCCTGGAACTCAGAAATCCACCTGCCTCTGCCTCCCAAGTGCTGGGATTAAAGGCATGCGCCACCACTGCCCAGCAAACTTGGATTTTTAAACAGAGCCCCTTTTCATTTAAGTTGTTTTTTATCAGGGTATTTAATCACAGCTACTGGAGAATGAAGCTGAAATGGGCCTATTGAAACATGCAAATTAATAAAAGAATAGCATGCAAATTAATTGGTAATAAAACATTTTAGTGACATGGAAACCTTGAGGAAATGAAGACACAGAAGCCAAACCACAACTCTGTACTCTCCAGACAGTCAGCTCAAGGACAACGGGAGGACCATAGGAGACAATGCTTATCTAGTAACCCGGGGAAAGTCTGCAATGGCCTGGTCACTTCTGCTACTCTTTATCACAAGAGACTTTTGATATTTGCCTGAGTCAGGATAGATACATGGACCATAACAGTCTTTAGAGGAGAAAGTCTGAGGGCATAGTCTTCTTGCCAAATCTACAGTGCCCCTTTCGTGCAATGAATACCACTTCCATCATTGCCAAAGAAGATTAGGTCTCTGTGACATGTCCTCCACTTTTTTTTTTTTTTTTTTGACCTTTTACGAAGATACATGTCAATAGCCCTATTTCATTTTAAAACACACACACACACACACACACACACACACACACACACTGTAAAAACAAACATGAGCCTCAAGACCTCAGAGTCTCATTCTCTTCCATGCTAAGGTAGATGCTCCTCTCTGTTTTTTTGTTTTGTTTTGTTTTTTGTTTTTGTTTTTTTGTTTGTTTGTTTTTGTATTTTTTTTTTTTTTGAGCCTGGGTAGATCCATCATTCATGAAGCTGTTTTGTTTGGTCTTGGAACTTCTCTGGTTCGATTGTTCTAGATGCCCTTTTCTTGCCACTACTCAGATCCCTCTACCCATTCATTAATGGTTGGTTTCCTCAGTTCTAATTACTGTTTATTTCCTTCCTTGTACCTGATCTTTAGGGAGTGCTACATTGATTTGCCTTTGTCCTTGCTACACACTGTAGCCACCAATCTTTACATTCTTCCTAGGTTGTTCTTCTGTCAGCGCTGAACCTGTCTCATTCAATTGCTTAGTGTACACTCAGATCTCTGAAAAACACCTCAAGTTCAGTAAAAGCAATCTCCTTGGTTGGAGTATAACTCAGTGGCAGACGACCACTTGGCCAGCATGTGCAAGACCCTGGGATCAGTTCCCAGCAAGGCACCAGAACAACAAACCAGCAGAGACCAAATTATCGAAGCCTCTAAGCCACTTAATGCCTTCTACTGTGCTTCTGCATTTTCTTCTGATACCCTGGATCACAATGCTCCCGTCTGCTCCTGAGAAACTTCCAAAATCACCTACCAGGTTTTCCTCCCATTCACCTGTTGTGACTTTAGAATTTCACGGAGCAGAAGGCTCCTACTACTCTTGAGTTAAACGAGTAATCATTATTTCTTACCTCTCCACCCTCTCTTCTTCGGCCCTGACCTCCAGCTACCATCTATTTGGTGTCAGGAAAATCTATGTTCTCATATTCACAGGCATCTCCTTGACCTTGTTACTGTCTAGCTTCTTATTCTCTAATACTACCATCCTTTTTGAGCATGCTGTCGAGACCACTTGCCAGGCCTTCGCCTGGGGAGCCGGTTGTAACAGATGACAGAGGCGTTTGGTTGGTTTTATGCGTATATTCAACAGAACAAATACAACACCACAGGAAACAAGTCAATCCAAAGACTACAGCTATGATTGCAAATATCATAGGGTCAAACACTATCACTACGGCTTGAACCTGGCAAGACGCTAGGTTCATGCCCTACAAATGCTTGCTAAGGGTCATCATGGGTATACGACCTGGCGGGAGTCTTCCTCCTCGGTTCGGGCTCGGACGTGTCTCGGCTCCTTCGTTGGTATCACTTTCTTGATCCGCCGGCGTATGCCGATCACTGGGCATACGGATGCTCAATCAGCCGTAGGCGGTGATGGATGCTTAGTCTGGTGCAGAAGATGCTGAGTATGAATGTGCTGGTTCGGGTCAGTCTCATTTGAGCGATGAGGTGTCCGACATGGACTCTAGAGGCAAGTCATGTCGAATGCCTCGATGTTCTGTAGCTTGAGGTTTTTATACTTGGTCTCTGCTTTATCTGCCTTGTCCGGTCGTGTCTGTTTATCATTCCCTTACGTCATGGGGAACTCCGGGGGAACTTCACTCTTATCATTTCACTGCACTCATCCTATTTCTATTTCTAGTTGTGTTTCTAATGTCTACCTGGCCTTCTGGCCTTACATGTTCCTTACACATACAAACCACATCCCCAGTAATATCACTGAAGAGATGGTGTTTTTTTCTGGCTGAGTTACCCCTACCTCCAAATTCCTGTCCTGTCATTGTCTAGGCATAGCACGGTCTCCGCCCAGTCACACTTGCTGAGGTGTCTGAGAGCACTGTGTTCTCTGTGCCCTCATGGTTCATTCCTTTAATCTTGCCAGGTTCTACTTGTCTTTCAAATATCACCTTTTAAGTAGCTATTGTCATGAACATTTGAAGGGGTTAATGATGGTATTGACACTTCAAATATGCAAATTTGGCATCTTGATTTGGTCACATAAGGAAATAGGACTGAAGAAAGGGCTATTCTCCCTGACCCCAACAAACCTAAGAAATTCTTTTGGGAGGGATGTTCTTTATGTATTAAACCTAAGAAACAGTCTTGATCACTAGAGATGGGTAATTGGGGGTTAAGTGAACCTGAATATAAGCAAACTCAGAAGTAAGCTTGACTGTTTGCTCTTTCCTATTCCCCCTCTGGCTCTTGGTAGCATTTCTGAAGTTTGGTTTTTCAGCTCCAGCTCCTTATTTGTCCTGTTGATCTTCCATGCCCACAGTGGACTTTGTCTTCTGTCATTGAGTGTCACACTCCCGTGTGAGTCACCATGGACATGGAAAAGGAATAAAACATTTATGCTTTCCTTTTGTTAATTAGCTCTTACGTTAATTAGGTTCCTAGTGGCAATCAGAGAGCCAGTGGAAGAACTGAGGGGAGTTGAGCCTGGTGCGTGCTCTTTCTCTCTTACATCCTTTCTTCCATTAGATAGCTTTTTCTTAGCACCAAAGACGTGTCTCAGTCACCACATTCTTCTTATTCTTGTTCTCCTTTGCCCAGACCTAGTTTTAATACCAATTTGTCTTTTCATATTCTTTCTAGCATGTGCTAGTGCTTATTGGACACTGTGATGGAAAATATGAAAATATTTTTAGTGGTGTATGATGTGGTTTATTGGATGTAAATGTTATATTTTCTGAATTTCTTCCAACTTCTGTAATATTTGAAGAAAATTGGGTAACAGTTAAGAAAGAAAACAATGTCTATTAAAAAAGAAGCTCACACTTTGAAAGTGTTCTTGACAGCTTGTGATTTGGGGTGGAGAAGATTGTTTAGGTCCTGAATAACTTCTCAGCCCCAAAGTGAATGGTTCACCTCTGTAAACATCCCTAGTAACTATGCACTTGGATGTTAAAC